>VKKV01000129.1:0-74817 GCA_008080845.1 Phytophthora kernoviae | reverse complement strand
ACAAAGCATTCACGGCAAAGGATTTATTTGCTATAAGTCACTACGCTGTAGTACGGTACTCGGTCTCACATGTCGTCGCGCAGCATTTTACTCAGCTGGTTGTCGGCGAGCAGGTTCTGCAACCAGCTCTTGAGGTAGCTCTCTCTCCCGAGGTCTTCCAAGTGGCCCAGCCACCTTCAGCCTCTTGGTGCACCTTGAGTTGTTCCTTCGCGAAGGCGTAGAACTGGTCACGGTTCTTGGCGTACATGTCGGATGCAGTGGCCACGCTCCACTCCCCCATGAACAAGTGGTTATGACCCGGCCGAGCGTTCCATTTGTCCACGCGTCCCTTGTACTCCTGTTTGACGGCCACATTCACCAACTGATCATCCGGAGTATGTTCGTAGCCCCAGATGAAGTAAAGGGTGCCACTCGACCCAGACATTCGTGAAATCTGGAGCCTCCATGAAGCCCACCATCTCGTCGGGGCTTTGTTTCTGCAGCATTGGCATGACACTCAGAACGCAGTCGCTTCCGGTTGAGCGAACAGCGATAAGCGTCCTGATAGTATCGGTACAATACTGCCTGATCCGTGCTGCCGCTGGGCTCGTTCAGCAAACCGATGCCCAGGAACGCTTCATCGTCGAGGTACCGGTCGGCAAGAAAGCGTGCAACCTCGATGGAATTGGCCACGTTCTCACGGTATTGACTCCATAATGAATGTCCCGGACTTGCCGGCGAGGAGTGATCAGCACCGTTTTGCGATCCTTTAGCAGCGTGCAGGCTAATGAGTACCGCGATATTGTGCGTTTTCGCCCAATATCTGATGAGTTGGTCTAAGAACGCAATAGTGCCTCGAGTGTAGGTCTGCCACTCGTGTTGGTTGCTTGGGTCGTGGCTGTCATAGCCCAGGATCCAGAACCCCACAGGTACTCTGCACCATGTTCAACCCCGCGGCCGCGATCTGCTGGATGTCGTCTTCAGAAACGTACGTAGCGTGGTGATGGCCCAGCTTTGACCGGATATCGTCCGGGTTAGCTGCCTTCGTGATGGCTGTGTACTCGCCGGAGTTGGAATAACGACCCTCAACGCCATCCCAGATACTTGCATCCGCTGTCATCCAGTGCTCGGCCACAAGCCAGCCACCAAGATTTACGCCTCGACTCCTCACAGAGCCACTGCGAATGCCCGCTTGCACATGCATGGATCCTGCAGTATCCTCACCTTGGGTGTTGTTCGATGCAGCACTGGCGATGCAAAAATATGGCAAGCAACACGCAAACGCTTGCTGCATCTGCATTCGCGATTCGTTTCTCTGACGTCGAAACGATTTGTGGTAGATGCAGGGGCTCGAGTGGCAAAAGCGACGTGGAGCTGATGCAGGACAGCTAACTCGCGGCTACATGGAATACGCAAGGCCATGGAAGACTGCCGCAGACTGGGGAATCAGACGCCATATTCTGGTGTCAGACTATGACAAGTTTGCAATGACTGGGGCACCTTTGGGATAGTCGATGCCAGCGCCACGCACGTCAATTGCTGATTACAG
The DNA here is from genome assembly GCA_008080845.1 of Phytophthora kernoviae. Taxonomy (NCBI): domain Eukaryota; phylum Oomycota; class Peronosporomycetes; order Peronosporales; family Peronosporaceae; genus Phytophthora; species Phytophthora kernoviae. The sequence goes on along the minus strand of VKKV01000129.1, from coordinate 73,289 downwards.
ACTGTCACACACGAGCACATTATCAGATCGAAAGGTGCTTGACTTCTTTGCTTACACCAATCATGCGTTTTTGGACAAACAAACAGCATGTGTGGTTGTAGTTGCTGTACGACCAAGATGCTTGGTAAAAACTACATGTCGCTGTAGTCCTTGATGAATAATGCATCTTGACGACATTATTACAGAGCTTTACGAACGTGAGAAGGTATCTTGCAGAGAGTCGCCTCGCTTGTTAAGGTGCCGAAACTGATATCACTAGGCACAGGATGCCATGATGATCGCATTTCAGTTGAAAAGTCGAGTATCAAGTTGATCCCTATAAGGCAACCTCGATCTGAATGAGTTCGAGCTGCTGGGCGATATGGCATGGTTCGCTGAATAATCGCCATTTACTACCGGAGCTTTGGGGGGGGGCATTTTAAAATTTCCTCCCTCCCCATGTAAGCTCAATCTACCAAGCCGAACCTGTCACAAATGCAGTCGAGCCCGATTGTGGCAGTCACAAGTCATTTCTTGCGACTTGTATGTTCTACGATTTGAAAATTGTGCTGCATTGCGGCGAGCCTTGTAGCGGATATCTTCTAACAATGTGCTTCTGTAGGCTTGGGTGACCTGAGTTGATACCAGATTGAATGCAGAGTTTACTTCAAAAGACATCCACACAACTTCTTCGTTGAGTTCTACGACTCCTCTCTCGGCAACACAGATTGAATCAGTTGGCCGTCGACATGGAACCAGTTCGTGCAAGAAGAGATTCTGAACCTGCTCGGAACGAAACTGATGCGCTTGGACACCATTGGTTTGACAGCGCAGCAACCAAGAAAGTGACTGACACCACTCGGTTGATGCCAAGAGAAATTGACGTTATAATATGCGACTGCCCTCCGCGAAGATCAGCCTCCGACGTTTCACGAAGACGGTTGCAGCGCTAATCTGTCTTGATTTTTTCTCAGCCGGTCCAAGACGTATACTCTCTTTATTCATCAGTGCGACACCAAGTCTTGGTGACTTGATCGAGTGGCGTCTTGAAACCCTACTGACGCTGTGGCTAGTCGACCGAAATGTGAGGTTTGGCACAAGTTGCAGCGAACGCTTCTGAACGCTGCATCTGATACAGGCACCACGGTTGTTTTCATGGCGCTAGAAAAGGGGGCAAAGTTCATATAAATGTCGGCGGGCAACGATAAATCCAGCACATCTGGCACATCGCACTTGGCTGCGATGCTGCATCGAATAATAAACTTTTTCAGCCACCGTGTCAGTGCTGCGGATAGTAGATGCTGCTCCCGGATATAAGTTACATGCCATCTTGGCATTCGACATCGCTCATCCTTTACTGGATGGGGTAGGTTCTACCTGTAGTCGAGTTCGACAAGGTACCACTAGCTTAGCAGAGGAATTGTATTCGACCATCGGAAAGCGTATACATGCATAGCGTGCATGGTGCTCTTTTCAATCGGCTAATATTTTATAGTGGCCAGAAAAAAGGATCCAGGCGTTTCGCTACGTACTTGTACTGTACACCATGACACCTCATTGCTTGGCCATCTGCTTCTGCGGCGCAGCTCTTTTGGTATGTGTTCGGAGAATGAAAACTGGTGAAATATACACGGACGAAACAGCTCGCACCGCAACCGCATGCCTTGGATCGAGTATTCCCACTGTGGTGACTGTGGTGTCAGTATCCGCGCTGTCTCGACAGCGTTGTGTACCACGCTCCGTTAATCATCTTGAAGCGCGTGGCATTCGGACAGCACAAAGTCGTCCTCTCACTTTTCCATTTGCCTACAGCATCCAAGTTGAAGCACTTTGCCATGTTCCGTCGAATTGCCTGCCTAACCGTCATGGCCGCCTTGTCGGCGAGTCCAATCGCTGCGTTGTCGTTCCGAGATGGCAGTGGTGCCTACACCAAAGGACAAGTGACGTCGCCGAAGACCTCTGGCACGACTCAACTGCAGCAAAGCACATCAGGTTCTTCCCAAACGGAATCGACCTCGACGACACCGTCACAAACCACCCACATCCAGCACAGCATTCGCAACGGCGACGTGTCCAGCATCGGTGTGAACCTTGGTGGCTGGCTTGTGGCCGAGCACTGGATGACCAGTGCCGCTGACTTTGGACCGGCGTAAGCGATGATGAAGCTGGCAAGGGCGAGTACACTGCCATCACCAAATCTGCTAGCCGGACACCATCCGTTCCAACTTGGCAAACCACCACGCGACCTTCATCACGGAGAGTGACATTGCTGACATTGCTGCCACCGGCATCAACACCGTGCGTGTGCCTGTGGGTTACTGGATTGTGGGCTTCGACAACCACGATCCGTCTGGGGCTGCCGAGTGGGAACATTACACGAACGGCACGATCAAGTACCTGGACGCTCTCATTACCGACTGGGCCAAGAAGCACAACATTGCGGTGCTCATCAGCACTCACGCTGCCAAGGGCTCGCAGAACGGTGCCGACCACTCCTCGCCGTGCGATCCTGGCAACCCACACTGGAGCAAGTACCAGGAAAACGTGGACAACACCGTGGCAATGGCCAAGTTCCTGGCCGACCGCTACAAGGACGAGGACGCGTTCCTGGGCATTGGGCTGTTGAATGAACCGAATGGCTCCACCGACGAGGATGCCCTCTACGCGTACTACGAGGCCGCGTATGCAGCCATCCGAGAGACTAGCAACGACTGTGTGCTGAGCGTGGCGCCGCTACTCTACAAGCAATCCCCTGATGTCATGACTGACTTTATGCAAGCGCCGACCTACACGAACGTGTGGGTGGAGTGGCACCCGTACTTTGTGTGGGGCTACGAGGACACGAGCGACTATGACCTGACCAATACAGCTGTCAAGGTCAACTTCCAGAACAGCGTCAGCCAGTGGAACGCCCGCAACAACCACAACCGCCTCTTCATCGGCGAGTGGAGCTTCGCTACAGCCGGCAAGTTCAGCAACAACCAGGAAGGCTACTACGAGTTCTGCCAGGCGATGGTGGACGTCATGTACCAGGCCGGTGCAGGCTTCACCTTCTGGAGCTGGCGGATCTACGGCGACGAGTCCGGATTCAACGCCTGGTCGCTACGCAGTGTCCTCCGTGACGACCGCCTCAAGAAAATCTTCTTCTCCGGTGCGTCGTCGTAGAGTGCAACGTCGCACTCGACTATCAGTAGCTATTTTTCGGTGTAGATTGATGACTATTAGCGGCATCCATGCCTAAGTAAATCAAATAGAGGTCGTGCAGATATACCTGATGGAGTTGTCGGTGCTTTTAATGGGCAGCTAGTGTCGTTGGCCATACATTTCGTGAACGAAACCGTGATAACTTTACTCGAGTCTGCTTTGGCTGTTGAATGCACACAGCGGATCCTGCCGCTCGTCGTCAGCTTGACTCTGGGGTACATCGGCCAGTAGCACGTCATACATCCACTATGGTCATCGTCCCCATCTGGCGATCTTGTTCTAGTTTGCAAAAGGCATCAAAATGAACTGGAGTTATGTATGGCAGCTCTCCGGCACATCCTGATAGGCTTTCCCGATAGACATCTGTTTCGACCTCCTGGTCATCTCAAGCATACGCTTTTAAATGCGTATCTATTATATATAACAGGTTCATTAAATATAAACAAATCCATTTTGGTACAAAAAGAAAATTGTTTTCCACAGGAAGTATATTTTAACAGTAGCGTATTTATTTCCGTACTTCAAGAAACGGCCCAATAACGACTAGCTCAATTCGCTGAACATGGCTCCATCCGACCTGACGTAGTCGCTCATGGACCAGAAACCGCAATGATGCTAAAGGAATCAACCACTCCATCACTTTGCTCACGTAAAAGCTAGACAATCATGCCCCGTCAGAGGAAACTTTTGTCCCCAGCCTTCACTCGGTCAACACGACGACCACTTTCCAATTTGCCTCCTCCAGTTTGAAGTCCCCATCCGAATCTTCATGTTGCGCTCCCTATCGGTTCTATTTGTTGCTGCCGCTGCAATGGTGGAGGCCACAACCTTCGAAAGCTCGACTGCCAGCAGCTCTAGCGTGCAACAGGTCATGGGCACCGTGCAAGCCCAAGGTTCCGACATTTCCCAGACGTCGACCACATCTTCCAGTTCGTCGTCGACCCACATCCAGTACAGTATCCGCAATGGAGAGACGACCAGCAAGGGGGTGAATCTTGGTTCATGGCTAGTGGCAGAGAACTGGATGACCAGCTCTGCTGACTTCTGGAAGGGGCTGTGAACGCCTCTCAAGGCGAATATACGGCCATCGCTGAGGCCACAGACCCGGATACCATCCGGTCGCACTTGGACTACCACCACTCGACGTTCATCAACGAGAGCGATATCGCTGATATTGCTGCCGTTGGGATCAATACAGTTCGTGTACCGATTGGGTATTGGATCGTCGGGTTTGACGACAGCGATCCGTCGGGGAAAGAGGAGTGGAAAGTGTACACGAACGGCACGATCAAGTACTTGGACGCGTTGATCACGGACTGGGCCAAGAAGTACAACATCGCAGTGTTGCTGAGCATCCACGCCGCTAAAGGTTCGCAGAACGGAGCCGACCACTCATCGCCAAGTGTCTACGGATCGGAATTCTGGGGCTCGTACTCGGAGAACGTCAACAACACCATCACAATGGTGTCCTACTTGGCGGACAGATACAAGGACGAAGAGGCTTTTCTGGGCTTCGGGTTGCTGAATGAGCCTAACGGAGACACCACCACGGACGTGCTATACGACTACTACGAGCAAGCATACACTGCCATCCGAGCCACCGGTAGTGAATGCGTGCTCACCGTGGCCCCGCTGCTCTACGAACAGTCTCCGGATGTCCTCACAGACTTTATGTTGGCTCCTTCATACACAAATGTGTGGGTGGAGTGGCACCCGTACTTCGTTTGGGGTTACGACGACGTGTCGGACGAGGACCTGGTGAACACCAGCGTCAAGGTGAACTTCCAGGGCGACATGACGCAATGGAACTCGGTCGCCGGCCACAACCGCCTCTTCATCGGTGAGTGGTGCTTCGCTACCAACGGCAAATTCGAAAACAACGAGGACCTCTTCTACGAGTTTGCACAGGCAGAGACGGACGTGGTGAACCAAGCTGGCGGCGGTTGGACATACTGGAGCTGGCGCATCTACGAGGACGAGACTGGAGACAACATGTGGTCACTACGCGCTGTGTTGCGCGATGCAAAACTCAAGGCGATTCTGTTTCCGGACAGTAGCAATAGCGGCAGCGTTACGACGTCAACCGACAGCTCCAGTGACCAGACGCAACTGCAACAAGAACAGCAACAGGTGCAGCAGTCGCAGAAGCTTTAGTCGTGCCTTGCTAGGCACCTTCGTGCGTTGTGTGTAGAATGCGTTGAAGCCTTGACGCTCACTTGTCTTGGTCTTCCCTTTAATGGAACGATCCAATACAGTAAGCAGGGCACCAGTAGTTTGAATACAATTAGAAGCCTTCGAGGCGATCACATCAATACCCTCGCAATACCAATTCGAAGCTCCTCACCGCTAAGTGAGGAAGTTGATTGTAAAGCCTTTAGTTGATGCAGCGTATCCGCTTGGCAATGTTTTTGAGCAATCTTTCTTGGAGGGAGGAAAAACTAAAGTAAGCCATGTATTTCCAGCCGGAGACTCAATCACTTGTTCGTTTTGCTTTTCATGCAGCGATAACTATTTTAACGCTTTGCCACCGCTCCATCTCATACGACACGCATGACTAGCTCTACGGCTTACTATTTCGATGTCGCTTGATGCAGGTCTCAGCTTCCCTCTTCGCATGGCTAAAAACAACAATTGCAGTGTGCACTACTGGAATGGAGTGACCAGGTTTTCTGCTGCGTCCCAGTGAGTTTCAACCTGCAAGTTGCAGCCATCGACCGCTTCATTCTTCGTTTTCCTTCGGCGCACTTGGCAACTCGAGCTAGCGTTTGCAGAGACAACGACATAACTGGAGAGCGAACTCGGGGACTGTTGACTATGAAACGATCCTCAAGTATGACCCGAATGGGTCTGACAAGCATCCGGAAAAAGCTACTAGCGGTGTCACTACTGATTGCGAGTTTTATTGCTACGACAAATGCCGCAGGGCAATCGTTGGACGTGATTTCCAAGCTACGTGGTGTTAATGCAGTGACTTTTGCCCAAGATGGTCGTCAACTAGAGATTGCAGTGTCCAGTATTAGTGCCAATCGTCGACTTGATGCGTCCTCAGATGCAACCACTCAAGCCACTAAAGTGGGTGCATCGGTGCGCAAAGCAATCAAGCAGCTTCGAGGAGGAACTCCCAAGTTCTACAACGATCTCATCACTGCCGTCAAAATCACTATGTGTGAGCAAGACTTGGAGAAAAATGAAGTGCGTTTCGTGAGCAGCAGCGATGATAACGCCTACAAGGACGACGACGGTAATTGTGTGAAGTTGCCGACCTCGACACTATCCGATGACGATGCTACACAAGCTTACGCGCAGGGGCAATGCGAGGTGAAGCCGAATTGCTACTGGGCTCCGATCGAGGATGGAGACACGAGTCGCGCAAGGGTATATGCTGACCCAGACAGCACCATGGACAAGAAAGGAGCAGAGGCCAAATTGAAGGAGTGGGCTACCGGTGTGATCGGGTTCATCATCCCCGGGGTCGTCTTGGCGATATTGAGTCTGCTCACCATGATATTCTTCTTCATTTGCCGTTGTTGCTGCGGCCGCTGCGGAGGCCGCAGCCCACGCGAGGAAGGCTACACATGTATGCAGAAATTCCTGCCCTTGCTGTTTTTCGTGCTCTTTACCATCGGTATTGTTGGTGTCTCCGCGGCAGCATTCGTCTACCGTGGCACGATGATTGGGGCCGTGGGCGATATCTTCAACGCCACGACGGGGACGCTAGACAACGTTAGCGTTTGGGTTGTCGAGATTCGTACCCCACTCGAGGAGATTCGCGATAAGGTGCTCAGTTCGGCAGACCTGGTGACGGACAAGCTCAAAGACACGTCTTTTATCGAAGATGGCGTGGACGGACTTGAACTTAAGCTCGACACGTTTAGCGATAATTCTGCTAACCGCACACTGCCAGAAGGTTGCGCCATCGATACTAGTGCGTCTCAAGATAATACCGCCACCGACGGCGGGTTTTGTGCGCCTTGCCAAGCATGCACAACAATTAGCTCCGAGATGGATAAGGCTTCAAAACAAATCGAAACAAACGCAAAACCGGGCGTCCAGCAGCTGAACACTGTCCGGCAGCAGCTGAATGAGCAGCTTGTAAGCATTTCTCAATCGGTTCGTGACGGTGTCAACACTCAAGTGGGGACCGCGAACGACTTGATCAAAATGGTGGATGACGTCAATGGTGATGTGGGCGACTATGACACAAAGTTTGAAGGGTATCGAGACCAACTCGGATACGCAGTGATGGGCTTGTTTGCCTTGGCCTTGGTTGTTGTCGTAGTGGGCTTTGTAGGTATTCTCTTCGGTCTGACTCCACTGAAGGCCCTCGCCAACATCATGCACTTCGCGTACTTCTTCGGCTTCATCGCCCTCTTCCTCACGTTCATCATCAGTGCCATCGTGCTTGCAGTGGGGGTTGTGCTAGGAGATGTGTGTGAGGTGACGACCATCTTTTCGGCTAACTGGACCGTGCCCCTCGGCGACTCAGCGAAAGTCGTTGACGCCTGCTTCAACAACGAGTCGCTAATCGACACGTTCAACCTCTCGTCCAAGCTCGAGTTTGCCCGGGGTGGTGTTCAGTTCCCGGACATTGACATAACCTCGATGCTCGACTTCTCCGAACTGGATACTTTCTCCAGTACCATTTTGGCCACCGACGAGTCGACGTTCACATTCGATGATTCCAAGTACGACGATGCCTTCACAGCCCTAAACAAGTACGCCGCACAGACTTCGACGAGCTGTAATCCCAGTCCGAGTGGACCATACACCAAGGCGAATGTGGAGCAGCCCTGGGTTGACAACAGTCAGCCAGCACCAAGCCGGAACCGACTCCGAGGGAGTACATTGAGGCTCTGTACAAGTCCTACGATTCCACTTGTACTGGTGCGACTTCGGCCAATGGCCTAAAATTCACGTGCAGGAAACCGGGCGCCACCTGTAGTTTCTCGTATTTTATGGGCGAGTCTTTTGAAGTTCTGGTCGACATGGCAGGCGTCAAGGCCGGGATGTCAACTTTCATCACTCAGCTGCACACGAACGTGACGGACGTGACAGCATACACCGACACGTTCAAGAGCAACATTTCGACTCTGAACACCGCCGTCAACAACATTAAGGACGATCTGCAGAGCAGTTTGATCGCGTACGTTGGAGACTTTGAGGACGCCATGCATTGCTACTTCCTCCGTGACGGATACGACCAGATTTTCGAAGCGCTATGTGGGAAACTCATGCCGTCGCTCACGATGATCGCACTCATGCTTTTTCTGGCTGGGGTTTTCCTCATCCCAGTCAACGTCTGCCTCATCATTGGCGTCAAGCGCCTCAAGGCACACGGCAACGGCCACATCATGGACAACGAGATGAAGTTTCAATGAGACGGGCCGCATGGGACATACATACAGTAGATCACAATAATATTGGTCAAATCGGACAATCACTTTTATCCATTTCAGTACTCTTTTCTTAAGTGCGACACACAATCTTGCGGCGCACTTCACTTGATCATGCCGCCATCTGCGTCGACTAGGGGCGTGCGGGAGACGCCTCTCAGCGCCGTGCAGGACACTCTACTGCACTCTCTGGGCGTCAGCTGCAGCTCAAGACACAGGCAGAGAGCCATGCGTCACTCGTTCGCTCGCAGACGCGGCAGGACGCGCCCGAGACGTTGCGAGACTTTGTGGCTCAACAGTTGAAGAGCAAAACATCCTCTTGTTCGCGTAATAATAATGGTGCTGTCCAATTGGACACTGCATTTATTCATCTGTCCACAAAGGTGGACAATTGCATGTCTCAATGGGACCATTTATATGCCCACGCCCATGCTTCACAGGCGCTGGTGGCAGAGATGGAAGCCAGTCACGTCAAGTCGCAGCCAAGACCCAAGCGCTGTATCGCAGCTTTGAGGACGTTTTACAGCAGGTGGATGCTCTGGATGGACGGGTCGAAGCGATTGCAGCCCCCATGCCGCACTTCACAGCCATCGACGGTGTCGCTCATGCTCTGGGCTTCGGCGTTAAGTTCGCAGCCCCTCCAGCTCCTCCTCCTCTTCTGGCCACGTCCTCATGGAGAGCAGGCTCCAGAGCTTCAGCGTCGGCGGCAATGACTTCAGATTCACACAAGGCGGTGCAGGTTTTCCAGTATCGACGAGGGATTGATCCGACGACGCAGAGTTTCGAGCAAGCTCTGGAGAAGATTGACGCGTCGGTGGCGTATCTGACGGAGCATGTACGGACAGGAGGATTGCTATGCTGTGGGGTATTGAGGGTTGGAGTTGTGATGAGATTTTTATGTGTGCCTTGTGGTTGGTAGTTGGAGTACAAGGACGCTGCGTGCTTTATTGAGGCCTATCGGGCACTAGCGGCCGGAGGCATTGGGTGTCTGAAGGAGTATGCGGTCAATGGACTGGATGCAGCAAAGGACGCGGTCTACGAAGCGCTGCAGAAGGAGACACTGACAGCGCAACAGAGCGGAGTTGCGACCTCGATGGTGGGGCATCTGGATGAGACCTCGCCGTACTACGTGAACTTCCAATTAGTGGCACCGGCACTTGGTGCTGTGGCCAAACAGCTTGAACGTCTCAGCAACCAACCTCCACAGGAGAATACCGAAAACTTACGCGTGCTAGGAGGTGGCAGACGCTTATGCGACACAGCGAGTTCAGCTGCTATCTCCTGTGCTTGGTGCGTGGATGGACGCTGTATCTCAAACGGCAGATATTGTAAACATGCTCCGAGCGAGCTGTGCTCAATTGCTGAAAGTGTGCGAAGCCGAGTTTCGGTTATTTCTCAAACTCTTTGGCCACGACCCCAGTGATGAGCTGTTCGTTTTACCGGCGGTGAAATCGGAGCCCTAGGCGACGACGACCAGGTCGATGATGACGACAACGAGAACGCCTTCGAGTACGTCGTTATATGCACTATACGTTTTGCCGTGTATTTAAGTCGCAAACTTACCCATTGTTGATTTTGTTTACTAGGCGCCTCATTTTTCAGCTGAGTGGACTGCTTTACAACACGGTGCGTCCGCAGTTATTGGCTCAAAAGGACCTGGAAGTGCTATGCGAGGTCATACAGGTACTGCGGAGCGAGGTGATTGAAGCATCCATTACCCCTCGCGCAGCGCTCGTAGGCTTTGCTGAACCTGTGATGCACCGCATGATTCAAGACGCACAAGAGCGACTCATCTTGTGCATGCAGAAGTACATTCGTGATGAAATCGAGGGCTTTGTACCTTCTTCGGCAGACCTTGATTATCCAGCTAAGCTGGTAACAGCAGAGCAGGATGGCGCCTCGCTGTACGCGACTTGGTACCCCTCACTTGAGCACACATTGATGTGTTTGTCTAAGGGATATCATTTTGTCAAGGTAAGCAAACACTCATGTTGCAGCTCACTATTCCAACGTTTTCAACTCATTCATAACGTTTTGTGAACCTTGTCGATCACGATACCATAGATGCAAATTTTCGAGGAGTTGGCACAAGATGCCATCCATATCTGTACGGCGTCCCTGAAAATGGCTTCTGCCGATATAATGGCTGCGCAAGGTGGACTGCACGGTTCACTTTTCTTGGTTAAGCACCTGCTAACTTTGCGCGAGCAGATCACGCCGTTCGAGATTCAATTCGCGCAAACAAGCAAGGCATTGGACTTTACAAGCAGCGGGGATGCCATGAATCAGCTGCTCGCAGATGCATCAACTCTATTCCGACTCTCGGGACCGAACGGCATCGTGGGTCTTTTTACTCGTGGCATCCCGCAGATCCAGGAAACGACGGCAGACGTGAAGAAAGAGCTCGAGCAGGAACTCAAGAAGAGCTGCACAGTTTTTATTGAGATTGTGATGCAGCAGCTGGCCCAACCGCTTCTCGCACTTATGAAACAGATCGCACAAGTTCAGCAGACACAAAACGTGACAGCGCTCGACTTTCGCCAGTGTGCGTTCACGGCACCCGTTGATGTTAACAATGTGCTGGTGAGCGTCTCTCATGAATTGCGCCAGACTCTTCCTGGAGTCTTAGAGACTATCCATCTGTACCTTCGCAACGCATCGACCGAGACGATCCTATTTAAGCCTGTGCAGGTAAGTCATGTGACGTTGGGAGTTTTGTAGCCACAAGCTGAATGAGGTGGGCATTAACACTGGGATCTATGTTTGTTTTTGGCGATGCGTTGACCCAACCAGCGGAACTTGCTGGATGCCGTGGAGAATCTGAACACGTTGATGGAGCAAACATACACTCGTGAGGAGCTTCAGCCGTGCGAAGAGGTTTTTGTGACCGTGCTTCAACAACTGCGTGCGCTCTGAATTAGCGATTGGTGGTAGTAATAGTTTATCGCAAGGTGTGGTTCCCCATGTTTGTTGCTTAGGTGACGTGTTCTACGCGAACGGCAAGTACGTCACCCCTTACAGAAGTCACAAGCTAGCAGCAGTATAGTCTTCAATCAAGTTCCAAATGCCAGGAACACGCCAACATCGTCCCACTATTTTTGCTGTCTTTGGAAGTAGATTTGTTGCCATTTGCTACACCTGACGGCAAATGCATGCCGAGAATGCCTCTCATAAGCATCGGCTCGTTGCCAACGAGAAGTCTCTAAAGAACGGATTGCAGTTTAACCGGCTAGTAGACACAGATAACATGGTGCAGTGTTGACCACCCTGCAATCGTCACTACTAAGATTTTGTGGGGTCCGTTTGAGCATAACGGTGTTCATATTGAACTACGTATCGGTAGCACAAGTGAAGGTGATGGCACCTGGTTTTCCCGTATCAGCTACGAAGATACTAGTAATTACTACAGGTACCACCGTGAGCTATATGGGCTTATGGATTTAGACAGCAAGCATCGTAGGCTTTCCTGTGCCCTACTAGTGGCAAATTATGTTCATTCCGTGTGGGGTATGCCTGATACTAATGCTCGTTCTCATGCTGAGTAGAGTGCCATTCGCGAGAGATTCGCCACTCCACCCCGATTTACGAAAATACCGCAACTATCACTTTGCTCACGGAGTGCTAATTGGAGTTTACCCCTATTCAAGCTGCTCTACGGTTTTGTTTCAGCGAAATATCAAGGACTCGCGACCATATTACCCCCGTCATGGAAGTTTTGCGCCAAGAAGTTCATGGTGCGCACCATACACGAACTCGAGGACTTCGCGCCTCAGATCGTGGCCTTCAGCGTGGAATTTTTCGGCACCCTCTTCGTCTCAGTGTGCATGTTCAACGCAGGATTCATCACTGTTTCTATACTCGTCATCACAGTAGGCATGCTGCATCCAGCACTTGAGTTTCGGGAAGTCCGCCAGAACGCCGATGCAGTGTATAGTTTTACGCGAGATGGGCATGCGCATCGTGGGGAATATCAAACCAACAGCGACAAAGTCGGCGACTTGGTCAAGGTATTTCTCGCTGTGTGTCGCCACCCAAGTGCCTACAGTGTGTTACCTGCGACCCTGGGCATGCCTGCCACACCCGGTATCAAACGACCGACTGCAACGCTTTAAGGTACTCGAAAAATCTGGTACATGGCGTTCTAAATGCCTAAGTATTTCCAGAATGCCACCTTCCCATTGACAAAAGCCGCTACAACGGGGGTTCGACCTCAAACTGTGTCGATCATGCCAGTTCCTATTCGTTCTAGGTCACAATCGGCGTTAAAACCAATACTTACATGTCATGATGACCCTGCATTTACCAAAGAAACTATGCTGTTTGCTCAGGACGTCGGAAACTCTGAAAAATACAAGAAGTTGGTCGTTCAAGGCCTACAACTACTTTTTCGCTGTGAATATCTAGCACTTGTTGAGTATGTCAAACGTGTAATTCCCCTCGTGTTCGTGACGTACAAGTCAGTGCTCCATGAGCTACCGGACGTCACTTATTACCCTGGAGGGGCGGAGAACTGGGATAGCTTCGCGGTGGGGAATATCCTGTTCTTGTCAGCTCTGGAGATAGTGTCCTTCATGACACTGAGCTGGCTGTTGCAGCGAATTTTTTGTTTTTCCCGCTTTTCCAGCTTGCATTCGTGCAAGAGACACTTTCTTGTGAGTTTTGCTTGTTGCCATACGAGCTCGGACATTTAGGTAATGTTTCGTTCCTTGGTGCTTGATCGGCAGCGGGAATCACGACAAAGAGACGCATCTAATGTATGTTGTTGTTGCAATTGTCTAGGCGCTGACTTCAGTCTCCGGTTTGAGTGGCTCCATGCCCACTGATGAAGAACAAATCGACGGCCTTATCCAAAGTGCTGAAAATCGCGACGTGCTGCGGCACATTTTCCACCCTGCTGGTACCTGGTTGTACTTGGCTGACTCTGGAAACATTTCCGCACCGAGCAGCGTCTACACGAATGCAGCAATACCTTGCTTTTTGATGGTAGCAGGTGCGCGTTCAGACATTAAAGCCCCGTAGCTTTATTAGCCAACACGCGCCCGATGAAGACGATCTCATCTCGAGACTATCACACTTTTACGAGATGTCAGGAATTCTCTGTGTATTCGCTGGCAGTTAGCAACTCGCCAAGTGACTCGCGCACCTTCAGACCGAGGCGACGCTGAGTTTTCCCGCATCGAACGTGTTCTACTTCACTATCTCGGCCGTGCTGTCGTAGAGCATTCCTTAACTCGCTGAAATTCTGGTATTTGGTCGACAGCCCTACTGTCTTGGCAGCACTTAACCCAGGTGCTTGCATCAGCATTTTTTGGTAAATCTCCCGTACCGTGAACTGCGTCTTCTTCCGAAATTGTGAGTTGAACGCGGTGAAAATCTGTGGTGGCAGGCAAAACAGCCGCACAAATTCGCCAGCGTCGGTGCAACTTGACGGCAGTAAATGTGAGGTTACGGGCCTCGTAGCCCTCGGATTTGGCGGGAACTTGGCAAGAAGACGCGCGTGTACACGCGCAAGGAACGACACAGTCTCGTCAGCATTTTGGCACAGCTGTACGAAGAAGTTACTCTGTACCTGCGTGCGCCCCATCGCAGTGTGCAGACCACTGGTACGGACCGTGGTTATCTGGGTTAGCGATCCCTCGACGAGATAGATGACATGCACATGTCCACAGGCTTCACGCACAGTGCTCAGACGCGTCTTCTGCTCGAAGAAACGACGGTCAATGATACTGCCTGACAAGTCGAGGACTTCTTTGCGCTCAACAATCACGTTCATCATGAACTCGTGCGTCTCGCCGCCAATGCGATGTCTTCGTGCGATCCATTGGACATCACCAACACCAAGTGCACGCACCTCGCAGGTTACATTTCGTTCCAAAAGCTTCCGCTCCAGAATGCGCGGGTTGCGTCGTTCAATGACTTCACGGTGGTCCAACAGCAGCACCAGCTCCCACGTGTCGGTCTCCTGCACGAGATCTTCTGGCATACATACCATTCGGATCGCCATCTCTGGCTCCGGTTCCAGCACCTGATCGCCCAGACCTCCATCGTCGGAATCTGGCAGGTCAATGCAAATCACATCGGGGCTTGACGCTGACGTTCCAGTTGACCTGTTGATCTTCCCGGTAGCTGTTGAAGAGCTACCAGCACTTGGTCTTGCAGCAGCATTTGTCAATGAGCCTGGGCATAGCTCTGCACTTCTCTGGCCTTTCTCCGTGAGAAAATAATGCCCCAAATTCGAGCGCTTGACCACCTCGTGGGTCCCAGAGAGCGACGCCAGACACGTCCTGAGCTTCCCGCTGCTACCTTCGTACTACAGCACAACACAATATAGATCCCTCATCAGCAACCTACATATAAATTCCTACAAGTATCTAGACAATTCTCTAAGGGTACCCCAGCGTCCTGTATCCTCTTGAGCAAGGCGACACTGGCCATGGCTGCGTCTTCGTCCACTGCTTGAGCTTCCTGCAGCGCCAGCAGCACAAACCACGGCTCTATCATACATAATACACACAATAAATAATCACTCAAAGACCCTATATGCCCTCTAGGTCCAACGTCCTTACGTTTTTGATAGGCAGGAGCATAATCCCGTCTCGTTCTGTCTGGAGTGCCAGTGCTTCTGGTCGATTGCGGGACTTCTACGCGTGCTACAGACGTAGGAGGCGGCGCAATCGACGTCTCTTCATCCTGCTGTAGCAGACCTCGTTTGCGCAGAATGCTGTGGATCTGGTTGGCCAGATAATTGCCAATGTTCCGCAGTTTCTTGGCCTCCGCAGCACTTCGTAGAGGCTCTGGATGTGCTCGAATGGACGCAATAGCGCGGCCGTAGTTGGATGCCAGATGAGAAGACTCGCGGACGCTGCTTCAAGGCCTCCAAATCCTCCACGAGCGGGTCGTTGCTCTCGTGAGCGCAGCCGAACGCACTGCGTTGGCGCTTGCGTCCACGTTGGTCGGCCATTTTCGACCTGTTTGCTTTGGGAAATAGTTTTTGTGACTAACAGTAGTATAAATATTGGGGTTTACGGTATGAATATTTAAGCTTAAAATATGTATGGAGATATCATTTTCAAGTCAAGTTTGAATCCGACCACGGCATTCAAAACCAGAAGGTTCTACCCAACACCAAGGAGCGCTTGTGTGAGGTTGCCCCGCAGCTCCTACTTCTCTCGTCAGCTCCGTGAGCTTCATCCGCTTTGTCTTCGTCTGATCTTCCTATTCGTATTAGTTGCACTCTCTAGTTCCAAGCCAAACGCTCGATATAATACGAAACGCCAAACACCATGCGCCGCTTTGACGCTGACAAGGAGAACCGCGTGGCTGCCCCCTCCAGCTACTCACAACGCGCGCTGCATTCACGTCAGCTAAAGCCTGGTGCATCAACAACCTCCGGAGCTATGAAGCGTCCTCACAACCAACCAGACGCTCGGTATCCTCGGAAAGCAGGCGGTGACAGAACAGCCACTGCCCGTCGACCTCAAGACGACGCGTCGTCCCATACAAGCTCCTATCGCCACGGAACCAGCAGCAACTTCTTCAAGTCTACAGGTAGTGCGTCTGCTTCAACGTCCACAAACGCCAAGAGAACTGCTGCTTCTGGGGTACAAACAGTCACCAAACTGAAGCTGCGGCCACGGACGAAGCCAGTTCAGCAGTCAAGAAGACGTGGAAGCTCAGTGATTTTGAGATCGGCAAACCCCTCGGCAAAGGCAAATTTGGCAACGTGTATCTGGCACGGGAGAAGCAATCAAGTACGTGGTGGCGCTCAAGGTGCTGAACAAACAGCAGCTGACGAAGTCCAGTATGGAGCACCAGCTACGTCGAGAAATTGAGATCCAGTCGCACTTGCGACACAAGTCTATTCTGCGGCTCTACGGCTACTTTTACGACAGCAAGCGTGTGTACTTGATCATTGAGTACGCGCCGCAAGGAGAACTGTACAAGCTCACGCGGGCAGGCCGCTTTTCGGAGAAACAGTCGGCGTGGTACATCCAGGAGATGGCACGAGCGCTCATCTACATGCACAGCAAGCACGTGATCCACCGAGACATTAAGCCCGAGAACTTATTGGTAGGCTTCTCAGGGGAGCTCAAAATTGCAGACTTCGGATGGTCAGTGCACGCACCGTCTTCAAGACGAACGACGCTCTGCGGCACGCTAGACTACCTGCCACCAGAGATGATAGAGAACAAACCCCATGACGAGAATGTAGACGTGTGGACGCTCGGCATCCTTATGTTTGAGTTTCTCACCGGTGCACCTCCGTTCGAGACCGAGAACACGAAAGAAACTTACCGGCGCATTGCGCACGTGGACCTCCAGTTCCCCAGTCACGTGTCGGCTGAGGCTCGCGACCTGCTAGTTAAGATCCTTCGCCACGACCCACAGCAGCGCATACCGCTGGAGCGCGTGCTGGAACACCCGTGGATTGTGCAGCATTACCAGAATAGCGCGTAGTGTAGTGAGTTGTACTCTAACCCCCTTGCACATGTCTGTAAGAACCAGTGATCCAGAGCTTCAATTATCCAGCTAAGGAGGTCTATTCAGTCAATACTTGACTTCAGGATGTGAAAGTTCTTCCTTTGCAACGTCCGCAGCCTGCTTTGCCTTCTTCTGGTCTTCGCGATGCGCCTCAGCGATCTGCTGGTAGCTCTTGGGCAGCTCGAACTGCTTCACGAAGCCGTCAACCTACAGCAAAGTAAACTCTTATGGTAAATGCACAGATACTGAGTACTATAATTCAATGGATTGGGTGCAGTACCTCGTCGTCCAATTGCTTCTTTTGCTCGTCCATATTGCTCTGGAAGCTCCGGAAGACTTCGGAGCGCTGCACTTCCGTCTCTGTGGACTTGAGCATGTCTTCGTTCAGTTTACGCAGTTCGTGGAGCTTCGTCTGGACTTCTTCGTGGGCAGCTCGACTGCGTTCATAAGTGGCACGATTCGTCTGTCGGATGATGTACGTCGAGTCCTCCACGATCTCCCGCACCATGCGAGACGTCTGGCCACCCATGGCCCCCAACACTTGCGTCACTTGTGCAAGTTAATATGGACTCAGAAAATATTAGACTCAGATATGGATTCAGAATCTGAGATTTTAGGTTTAGTGTGGTGCACATTGTTATTTTTCAGCATTGGACCAAGATGGCGGCGTATCTACAGGAGATGATGAATCGTACGTGCTCGTTGTGGACGTGTAGAGGGTGAACAGAGCGTATATTGGGCTCTATGTATGCAGGAGACGATGGTTATTCTGGTGGTGGTGTTTATGATGTGCTATTGTTGGTGTTTCTCGCGTAGAAACCATCTCAATCATTACGAACGACGGCCGCAATATCATTGTGCGTGGTCAACCAGTTTTTATTACTACACTGCGTTGAATTGGATTGGGGGTGTATGTGTATGTGGTGACAGTGTACTGACTGTCGTATTGCACGTATGTGTTGTGACTTTGGTGCTGTGCAGGGAGTTCTAAAGGGCTTCGACCAGTGCGTGAACGTAATATTAGACGATAGTTTCGAGCGCGTGTTCTCGCTCAAGGAGCCTGTGGGGCGGTTGAGCTCGGCCTCTACATTGTGCGCGGAGACAACATGTACGTACGGCTTCATACTGTAATACTGCACTTGTTGTGTCCACTGTTATGTGTCCTGACCGTTGCTGTCTGTTGTTGCCTGTTGCCTGTTGCTGTTTGCTGTGATTACAATTGCAGTTCCGTGATCGGTGATGTGCCGGACAACATTCGAGAGCAAGTGGTTGACGACCAGACGCGCGCAGCTCCATTGAAGCCGCTGGTTCATTAACTTGCCCAGTAATTTACTCGCGCCAGCAGTGAGCTGGCTGCTACTTTGCCGCTTAAAACCTCATATCTCAACGTAGCGTGCCGGATCTCCTCATAGCCACGCCCTCAAGCTTTCAATGATGCTGCTGGTCATTCATATAGTGATTCCATCACCCAATAGCATTGCCCTTGCAAAAGGCTCGTAAAATCAACAATCCACGTTAAGTTACACTTTAACGTCGACTTAAGGAAATAAAAGAAACTTAAGGTTGTCGATACCTCACTTCGCGATCAGAAGGATGAAGAGTGGAGTATTGCGCCGCTGCACGCTGCTGGCCAACGCCAGACACGCCTCCACTGCTGCACCCGTCTACGTGAGACCCAACTGGCTAGAAGAAAACTGTGGCGATGTGCCCGTGCTCCCACACCCACAGGACTCTGAGGTCAGCGAGATGCTGCGTGGCGGCCACGCCCTGCAGATCGCCAGCGCCACGATGCTCGACGCTAAGGTTTGGCTGCAGCAATAGCGCTAAGTAACAGCACGAGATTAAAATGTTGAGGTTGGGCGGATGTTGTAGGTGGCTGGGGCCACGCGTTGGGTGAACACGTACTCCGTTGATCACTTGAGAAGATCAAGGTTTGGAGTCTAACCTGTAGACATCACTGGGTTACAAGACTCTAAGATCGCGGTACTGACGGCCCTATGTGTGGTGGTGGATAGGAGCTACAAGGAATTGAGAACAAGGCTGTTAAACGCATTGAGGACACTGTTCGAACTCAGGACTATCGCTTCCGTCCGAGTCTGGTGATTGCTGCTGTGGAGCTCAACAGCATGATTGTTGGTATGCTTGCAGTGCATGAGTTTAGCTATTTAGCACCATCATTGCTGACTATTGGTGCGCTGGTAGGTGGCGTGTTGAGCACGTTGGGTGACAATGTGAGCACGTCCTATGTGACTGGCATGAAGATGGCGGTGAGCGACTACTACAACGACCAGATCCGCGAGATTTACGCGCACAAGCCCGACATGGTTGAGCTGAAGGAGGTGCGCAATTGCGTATTTTGACGTTGATATGGCTTTCTTCGCGTTGACCGAGCCATTTGTGTGTTTCTTTGACTCAGCTGTTCAAGGTAACGCGAGATGAGGAGCAGGAATTCGTGGACGCGCACACACCTGATGTTCTGGACCTGAATGCAGACAGCTCCGATCCCGTCACTACGTTCGCCAAGGGTTCATTGAAAGTGTTGATTCAAGTCGCTCGGACCGTATAAGTTGTGTCATTCTGCTGGCTACCATGGTGGAAGCGCCGTCACTTTCGTATCGAAGACATGAAAATTAATGGTGACAGACTGCGCTAATATGTCTTTTAATGGGATGAATCTGGTAGCTTTTACTGTTATGAGGTAGGCTGCTCACTCGGTAGACTTGAAGAGCAGCACGTACTGCTTGTCAGCGCGGAAGAAGAGCAGATACTGCGTGTCGTAGGCGATGGAGCAGCCGAAGCCTTTGCCCACAATGCAGTGCCACGTCTGTCCGTACTTTTGGTCAAAGTATTTCTTCATATCGGTTGCGATGTCCTTCTCAATAGCGTTCGGAGTCGTCTGCAGAATCTGGATCAAGTGCGCTACAGCTTCGTTCTTCATCTCTGTGCCCAACTCCAGTCGCATAATCGTGATCTTCGGCACCTTTCCAGACCCAACGCCGTCCTGCAGCTCTGACGATGGTGGAGTTCCATCTTCCCCAGCAGACTTGGATGCATCAGGAGGCCCCATGTTAGTTAACTAGAAGTGATACACTGCAACTATGACAGTCAAAAGATACTCGCGTCGTTTCGCGTCCTTGACTTGAATAAACTATGTCTCCAAAATTAACCAATCAAATCGTCTCCTATTTCTACGCTAAACAACCAAGCCATACGTCTAACGTCGCTTAGAGCCCCTCTTGTTGCTGCTGTCTGAGGCTGGACTATCCCCTCCCCAATACTTCCTCTTGACTCGATCCACTGTGCGTGTCGAATATAATTCGAAGAAGCTCGAGGCTGCGTCCGCAATGCAGTTAAATCCAGCTCCTTTCGCCTCTCGACTGTAGATAAAAACGCGGAAACAAAAAGGGAATGTCTGCGCTGGAGCTGAACGTGTCGCTTTGCGTTTCTTCTTGAGCATCGGCTGCACTTTCCAGACATCAGGAAGGAAGAACCACGTACTGCGCATCAAATTCTTCTTGTCCGCATTCAATTGCACCATTCCATGCTTACAGGTCTCCTGGTCTCCTTCTGGTAGCAAACACGACGCTCCTCCATTTCCACAGCTTGGAAACAATTGTATCGGAACTGCTCAAAGGCTGCGGCGGTCTGGAAGGAAGGAGGGGGTGCAGCTCTTCTAGTAGATTCGTGGACTCTTGCTGGGGCACGCGCTCGAACCGACCGAGCACGAAGAGCTCCGACACGACGTTGTTGTTGTTGCTACTGCCGCTGCTACTGGAAGCTCCTGCGAGCTGCTCCAACTCCAGTTGACTCGCTGATGCAGGGAAAAATTCTGCTGCATTCGTGAAGGCGTGGCAGTAAACAGGTCCACGACATACTCCTACACTCGAGTGCTTCCGGTTGTTCATCTTCATGGAGTAAAAGTCGTGGTGCTCGGGACACGACGGGAAGCATTGCAAGTTCTTGCGCCCATTTTTCCAGTAGCAGTCGTTTAGGACTGTCAGGAGCTGGATTTTGGCAGATTGGTGACGAGCCGTTGGACTCGATGAAGGAAGAGACATCACTTTGCCAGTGGTCGGAGCTGTTATCTTTGACAGAACTCCTGTGGACTGGAACCGGTTGCTTGAAGCACGCTGACATAGGGTCGACGAGCGCAGCACGCGCTTTGGAGACTGCTCTGGCTGCTGCAACTGAGTGACTCCGTTCAGCGACCCCGGCATGTTGACAGTATGGGTTCCAACATTGGTGTGACTGACGAAGGCTGCAGGCGCAGGTAGCCCGGTGGTTGTCATCAACATTGTTGCGGTGCCAGAAGGCGTAAAGTACTGGTGATGAGTTCCAGTCGACCAGTGTGTGCCCGTGTTCACAGTCCCTCCTTGGGTTTGTGCCAGCCGATAACTAGGCGTCGCTGCTGCGTGGAGCTGGGGGTCTGATATAATGGGGTATACTCGCGAAAACCCGTTGACGTGATGTTGACACTGGCGCTGTCGAAGGTGTGGCTTCCAGCGGGATGCGATGACGCCGTACCGCAGAAGGGTTGGTCGTGGTGCTCGCGAACGTGTTGCTGGTTGGAGACACCCACAGAGGCCCCTGTCCACGTATGCATATCCTCGAAAAGAAGCTCCGGTTGCTCTAGTGCGTACGAAACGCATGGAACTAAGCTCTCCATTTGAACTGGCGATGGATCGTCAGCCGGACAGGACACGATTTCGCTCGATTGCTTGTCGGCGAAGGTGGGATACTCGGAAGTGACAGACTGGAAGTTTGGAACACAAGAACTGACAGTAAATGCAGCGCTATTTTCGAGTGTCGGAGCGCTTAAAGCTTGGGTTCTTGGCGTAAGTTCTCCCATTGTGGGTAGGACGAAGCCGTTTGCATTGGTAGACGTAGTCTTCGCGCCAAAGAACCAGCTCGTACCCGGATACGACGCCGAGAAGAGCGGCATTTCGTGATCCGCGTTTTCCAATTCATGCCTGTACACAGGCTCGTCGAAATGGTTAACTGTAGCAACCGAAGAAACATTCGGCGCCACACCGCTGCTAGTATCAGAGTAGGCACATTCGAGATACGTTTCGTCGAAAGAGCCCGACGAAAGCACGTTCCAATCTGAGCTGACGGAAACGTCACTCCCTACTCCCACATCGTTGCTGACGGAGCAGTTAAAACCCATAGACGACAATCCGAGATTCCCGCTTTCTTGTTCGCTCCAAGACGAAGGACCGGTAGTGATCCCGGTGCTTTCCCTAAGCCCACTGCAGGTCGAGTCCTCCCGCTTTATACTCTGCCATTTCCCGTCGGCTGAGATAGCGTGCAGCTTGAAGGAGGGACTGCTGGCTTCGCTGCTCTTGGTTAGACGACATGGGCTTGACAACTTATTGTCCAGCGAGTGGTCGCCGACAAGGCGAAAATGAAGTGTTGGTGAGACGACCATTGTCTTCAAGTCCCCGAATCGGTCGGAGGCGCAAATACGGTGTGAGCCTTTGGAGTTACGCTTGGTTTGAGTGGAGAAGGGCGAGACTTCATAAATGCCGTGGAGCGAGCGGGCCGCCCGCTCTCTCTTCAAACGAGTGGTCTGAGCCTAATGTTCTCACTGAACAAAATGGTGCTTGGCTCCGAATGGTTAAGCCTGACTTGAAGGAGGGACGATATGGGTGTTTTTTATTTTATTTTCAGGGCAACACCAAGTGCAAGACTTGCCTACAAGATCCAGCGGCACGTCACCCCGCCTCGCCGTCTCGCAGTTGATCTCCCCCATCGCACATGGCGTGACTCGGAGGTGAACCAAAAGGAAGGAGCAATTGCTGTTACGGCCTGATTGGGGTTACTCATCGAACACCATGAACAGCAAGTACCATGGCTTTTGGTGTGGCAACTTTGGGTGTCGAAACTTCCAGGTGACATGTGCCTGTCAGCTGCTTTAAAAGACGCGATGTATACTGAATAAGGAAGGGATCAGATAGATGACAACCGAGTCGCGCCTGGTAGCGTGCGCGGAGTTCTGTTTCCAAGGCGACCGTTATCAGATAGATGTGGCGTTCTGCAATGTACATGACCATACTGAACTGGATTGGCGTGGAGGGGTCAAGTGGGAGCGACAAGCACCTGGCTTCGTCAGCTGAGACCCGACTCGTTTTTCGGGAATGAGCTTGAAGCTCCGTACGCCAAGCGGAGTTCAGAGGAATTGGGACGTGGCTCGACTGGCTATATGATTATGTGGAAGCTTTTGTTCGTGAATAAGCATGCACTGGCCCGAATGAGCAGCACCGCACAAGGTTCAACAGAGTCCTGCATAACGACTGTTTGAAAAGCTCGTGCTATCGCGCGCATTTTGTCCATGCTTTCTCTGTGGAGTTCGTGCGTGGAGGTGAACGAGAAGCTTAAGCACAACCCAACCGTCTTTAACCAGATTCCCATGCTGACGGCAGTGTCAGTACGTGTTTGAGCCCAATGTCCAGAGACATGATCTGTGGGCTGATTCGCGGTTCCACACATTATAACAATTGGCATGCAACATCGAGTAACACAAAGCCGAAGTTATTCGCTTGTAGTTGGACGGGGTAAAACCTGGAAATTGTCCGACCAATTGCAAATGGAAGCAAATCCTGGAGGTTACGATTGTGCATTTGCTACGCGTTGGTCTAACTGAGGGAGTTGGTGTGATAACGATTGAACGGGAAAAGACCCAACATTGCGGCAACTCGAGAAGCGAGTGGTGGCTCGTAATATATTGCGATTAGCCATGCTTGCTATTCTAGAATAACGCACAAGATCTGGGTGAATCGGTGCAGAAAGCCAATGTCGATGTGGACAGCGAGCAAATGCCCAGGTGCATGTCGCTCGGATGATAAAGCATGAGCTTCTTTGGTATTACGCATGGAGTGACAGCATCTTCACTCAACTATTTGTTGCCAAGCACGGCAGGAAGATGCTTGCTAAAATAACTACCGCACAATCTCATGGCGCCATCGCTTAGGTATTTTTATTGATTGGTGCAATCTCTCAAGCGTCAGACGCTCGCATCACGTCCGCCAGCACCTCGATCGAGACAGATACTCATGACGATTTATCGTCTGCGAACGTTCGCGGCCAGCCTCCTTTCGTTGCAACATCTGCACTCACTGGTGATAACCAACTCAATCTGAAAGCGTATAGTGAGGACATATCCTGCCCCAAAGTTGTCTACGCCGAAATCGGCGCCTAGAGCTATCCCAACGTCGCTAGTTGCATGGTCGAAAAGGACGACAACCACGAGTCTCGTAAGCGACAGCTGTATCGATGACCGAGACGCGTATCTCCAAAAAGCGTTCTGGAATACGCTGTACCTGACCATCAAAATCTACGGACAGCATTGCTCCAGCGAGCTATCCGAGACCACTTCACATCTAGCCGATGGCAATTTCCACCCGTACGTGTTCGGCCATTTCAAGATTGCTGAGGGTGGAAACGGCAAGACGTCGATGTTTATATCCCGTTTAGGTTGCGGCAGTAGTGCTTGAGTTAAAGCTTGGTCTGCAGTGATGAAGACTCAAGTCAATATGGGAGCCTGCATCACTAACGGCATGGACTTGTGGAAATCCTATCTGGTCACAGGTTCAAACGTTACAGCTAATTCGACCGATTCGACTGCTTCAAATTATACAATTACGTTCCCGCCAACTGGAACAACCACGACGACCCCAATTGCCACGACTAGCGCTCCGACGATAACCTCACCGACTAGTAGCACGACAACTGCGAGCACGACGACTGAGGTGAATTCCTCTTCGCCAGTGGCAGGTGCTGATGTTTTTCTTGCCGTTAGTCTCTCCTTCCCTGTTATGTTGGCAGGTTTGGTGATGCGCTGATGGCCGAAGTGCCTCAGTAAATAGTTATGATCGGTATACGTAGAATCAGTTGGTGATCACAGTCAGTTAGTTAAACTAACAGCCAGGAATCGAAAGCGAATGTTCTAAACAGAGCCCGCGATCAAGTAAAACTGGGGGATACGGATCGGGAATTGCCCGCTATTCGTGGTGCAAGCGACGGCATACTTTAGGTATTGATATGTCAATACACTTCCACTACTGTACCATCCAGACGACATATTGTTGACACGGAAAGTTGAGACTCGAGACGTGAAGATTTCAAGGTGGACGGATAGTGCAGCTTCAACTTGACTTTTCAAATGGTTGGCGGCAAAAGCTGGAGAAGATCGCAATCTCTGGAAACGACGGTTCATGCGCATCAAAAGTGATTCGCATCCGTTCGTGAAAGATCCCAAGGCGACTGATCATGCCAATCAACGACGGATTTGGATTCACCTTTGATTGGCATCGATGGAAATCCCAATCGCATTTGACTCGCAGCATATTTTCACGGCCTTATTGACTCTCATTCGTGAAAAGGATCCGCCGACTCCACATCCAAGTTTTTCAAGCCTCACGTAGCGTTCAAGTCGACCGTCAACTGTCAAGTTTCAATTCAGACGTCGGGTATGACCCTGAATCGCCTCGCATTAGTAGCGTTGGGTTTGGTGTCTCTGACACCGCCAGGGGTTCTGGCCGAACAAAATGGATTCTTCCAGCCCATCTTCCAAGTTGCTCAAGCATATTTGCCGCCATCGGTGGATTGCCAAGTGGGGCCCTGGGGTGACTACAGCGCGTGCATTTCAGGCTGCTTGTCAAAAACTCGACGCCGCAACGTGGTGGTTTGGCCGCTCTTCGGCGGAGCCGCGTGTCCTCCACTCGAGGACTCCCAACCATGTGCGCGGCAAGACTGTCAAGTTTCGGCCTGGTCGGCTTACTCTATGTGTGATCCCAAGTGTGGCCAGAAGACCCGCGGTCGAGTAGTGACGTTGCCGGCTCGAGATGGGGGTGCTGCCTGTCCGGTACTCTCCGGACAGTGTGCCATGCGACCCTGTGAACTGTGTCGTCGGTGACTGGACACCATTTAGCACGTGTCTGAATGGCAAAAGACCCGCACGAGAGTGGTCCAGACGTCGCCTCTGTACGGTGGCACCGCGTGTCCATCCTTGCAAGAAACCCAGTCTTGCACTTCCGTGGACTGTGCTGGGGACCATGGAGCCCTTACAAGGTCTTGGGCACCAAGAAAACGCGAAGTCGCGAGATCACTTGCCAATCTGATGGCGGTGCGCCATGCCCGCCGTTGGTCGAAGAAACGACTTGCAACCCTGTGGACTGTGCTGTGAGTCCGTGGAAATGGAGTGGAGTGTGTGACGCATTGACGAAGCTACGTGTACGTACGCGAAATGTCATAACCTCGGCGCAAGACGGTGGTGCATCGTGTCCTGTTCTCCAGGAGTCTGTGCCATGTGTGGACTGTGTAGTTGGGGCCTGACACCTTTCTCACCGTGTGATATGCGCACTAGTACCAAGACCCGATCGAGAGTCGTGGTTACTGCATCTTTGAACGGTGGAGCCGACTGTCCAGAACTTATTGAGACCACCGCTTGTGATTCAGTGGCTTGCGTGGTGGGGAACTGGAATGCGTGGGGACCTGCAATCTCAAGACTTTGCAGCGTCAGCGTACTCGTGACGTGGTGACACCCCCTGCTTCGGTGGTGCTGCCTGCCCGTCACTGATGGAGGCGCAGGCCTGTACGCCCCAGGATTGTACCGTCAGCGACTGGGGAGTGTTCGAATACTTCATCAAGCTCCACCGACGGCTTGCGATACAAGCGACGAAAACGGTCAGTGGTGCGTCCCTGCGATGGTGGCGTTGTTTGCCCACCACTTGAAGACGAACAAATTTGCCAGCCTGTGGACTGCCAAGTGACGGCATGGAAATGGGACGATAACGGAACCGGAACGTGCCCGCCTGGGGAAAACGCAGACGCACCCGAACGATTACTGTGCCGGCTAAGGATGGTGGGGCCGACTGTCCACAACTAGAGGAATACGTGGTTTGCGGCGACTGTCAAGTGAGTGCTTGAGCTCCTACGGATCTTGCGACGCAGGCACAATGACTCGCAAGCGAACACGATCCATCATGCAGCAACCAACTGGTGGAGGCGCCCTATGCCCCACACTTGAGGATCGTGCTCCTTGTGAACCTGAGCCATGTCAAGTGAGCGACTGACTCCGTATGGGCCCTGCACAGCAGCCAAAGTGCGCCAACGCACCCGAATTGTGGTGAGCCCCGCCAAATACGGCGGCACGGCGTGCCCAACACTTGTAGACCAACAAAACTGCAACCCCACAGACTGTCAAGTAAGCCCTTGGGGGCCCTACGAGTTGCGTGGTGACAAGAAATACCGCCGTCGTTCGATTTTACGCGAGTGCGACGGTGGCCAAGCGTGTCCCCCGCTCGAGGAGAGCGTACCCACTTGTAAGGTGGACTGCGTGGTGAGCGATTGGGGTCCGTACTCAGTTTGCGATCCCATCTCGAAGCAACGCTCACGCTCTCGCATCGTTGCAATTTCTCCCCAGGACGGTGGTGCAGCTTGTCCAGCACTAACCGAGGCAGTTGCCTGTGCTCCTGTAGCTTGTCAAGTTAGTGATTGGGGGTGCTGGAGTCCCTGCTCGGTGAGCACCGGAAAGCGCACGCGCAGTCGGAGTGTGACGGTATCTGCTGCCTTCGGGGACCGAATGTCCGACACTCGTTCAAGAAGATGTCTGCGAACCTGTGAACTGCAAAGTAAGTGATTGGTCATCATGGGGTGGATGCAACCCGCTCACCAAGAAACGCTCGCGCCGGTGTTCCATGATCACTCCGTCCAGTTACGGTGGCACGGCGTGTCCCAACCTCCAGGAAGATCAGACTTGCGAGCCTACCGACTGCATCGTCAGTTCCTGGTCGTCATTCGAATCTTGCGGCCTGAGTAAAGATGGTAGAGGCAAAGAGCGCCGCTTCCGCACAGTTCTTCAGCAACCGGACGGAGGAGCTGCATGTCCACCACTGATGGAAGAGAGGTCTGTCATCAAGGTGGACTGCGTCGTGAGTGACTGGAGCGATTGGGGTGCGTGCAACTCCGACCTTCTCATTCAAGTGCACAATCGGTCGATCATCACCACTCCTATGAATGGCGGCCAGTGCTGTCCAGCCCTCCAGGGCGCTCAACCTTGTTGCCCCAAGCGTGTCGACTGCAAAGTGGGGGAGTGGTCGGACTATTCAACCTGTGACCCAGCATCTAATACCCAACGACGTACCCGCCTGCCCACACAGCAAGCTGGTCCAGGTGGTAAAGCGTGTCCAGACCTCCAGCAGACACGTAGCTGTATACCGAGCGTGGACTGCAAAGTGGGTGCTTGGGGCGACTGGGGGAGTGTTGTAAGCGCACGTTCAAGCGCACCCGAACGCGTGCAGTGGTAACATCACGATCGGGTTGGGGTGTAAATTGCCCTCCACTTACGGATGCCGAGAGCTGCCAGCCAGTGGACTGCTCTGTGACCGACTGGGGCACTTGGACTGCGTGTGATCCTGATACCGGCACCAAGACTCGGCTGCGTGATATTCTCCAACAACCCAATGGCGGTAAGGCGTGCCCAAATCTCATTGAGACGAAGAATTGCAAAGCAAACGTGGACTGCCAAGTTTCCAATTGGGGAGACTACGAGGCTTGTGATGAAGACAGTGGCACGCAAACCAAGTGTCGTGCAGTTCTCGTTCAGCCGAAGGGTAACGGCAAGGCATGTCCACCGTTAACCCAAACTGACCCATGTAAGGCGCGTGACTGTAAAGTGAGCGGCTGGTCCCCATTCGGCGCCTGTGCTGCGAATGGGAAACGCAAACGTACTCGCACATGCGTGACACCAGCGCGTGGTGGAGGCGCCGAGTGTCCACCACTTCAAGAAACTCAGACCTGTGGTGCTGTGAATTGTGGAGTGAGCGTATGGGGTATATGGGGCGACTGCGACCCGGTGACTAACCTTCAGGCGCGATCTCGAAATATTCGTGTGCAACCAAGTAACGGGGGTGCGGCTTGCCCACCACTCACACAAACGCGAAGCTGCCAGAAGTGTTTGGTAAGTGACTGGAATGACTGGTCAATATGCACGGCAAACACGCCAACCCGTTCTCGCACTCGTGACATCATCCAACAGCCACCTCCGCCGTCAACATGCGGTAATCCCGATATCGACGAGACTGTTGCAACTGGCCTGTGTCCTGCCCTCGTAGAAGCACAACCTTGTGATGCCATTAATTGTACTGTGAGCGAGTGGGGCGAGTGGGGGAATGCGGCGAGAACTTCGTCAAAACTCGCAAGAGATCCATCGTGCAGCCAGCAGTGCGTGGTGGAACGGAATGCCCGTCGCTAAATAGCACGGAAATTTGTCCTTCGGTGGATTGCGTCGTCGGGGAGTGGACAGGTTGGACCACGTGCTCATTAACCGATACGGTAATGACGCGGTCACGCCCAATGTTGGTGTCTGCGGCGTACGGAGGCGCCGAGTGCCCGTGGCAGGAAGAGGTTCTAGACTGCCCGCCCGTGGACTGCATCATGAGTGAGTGGGGTGACTGGAGCGTATGCACTGACTACACTCCGACGCAAACTCGTGAGCGAGCGATTATCCAGGACCCCGTGCGTGATGGTGCTGCGTGCAACGTATCGACACAGACGCGGGAATGCCCCCGTGCACTGTGAACTTGGTCCTTGGAGTTCCTGGCAATCATGTGATGCCACTACGGGTACCAAGATGCGAGCACGTCGAGTCACCCGTGACCCACAGCGCGGTGGTAGTGCTTGCGGTGCACTCCAGGATCTGGATCCGTGTGACCCAGTGGACTGTAAAGTAGACACAAACTGGGGTGACTGGACTACTTGCGACGCCACCTGCGGCAAGCGTTACAAGCGTCGCTCAGTCTTGCAGCAACCCCTCTACGGTGGTTCGAATTGTGCAGCACTTACGATGGATGCCCCATGCGAGCCTGTTAACTGCGCCGTGTCGTCTTGGAGTGACTGGGGCGATTGTAACGCCACCACGGGTATGCGCACACAAAGTCGCATTGTGACGCAGCAGCCATTGTACGGCGGTCTGGCATGTCCTGTGTTGAGTCAGCAGAAGCCTTGCGACCCCGTCAACTGTGCCGTCAGTGAGTGGTCCACCTGGACATCGTGCGACACCGACGACCCGAAGCAGCACCGCACTCGAATTGTGACACAAGGTGCATTGTACAAAGGCACTCGTTGCCCTGCCCTCACCCAGGATATAATCTGCCCACCAATTCATTGTTCCGTGGGGGCTTGGAGCGACTATGGCACCTGCGATCCCCTTACTGGCCTTCGCACGCGCACCCGTTCGGCCACGCAGACGCCTCGACATGGCGGCACCGAGTGTCCTCCTCTTGACGAAACTATCCCCTGTGACCCTGTTGACTGTATGGTTGAAAATTGGAGCGACTACGGTGCATGTGATCCTGTGACCTTCAAAAGACCAAATCTCGCTCTGTGCTGCAGAAAGCTCTCTATAACGGTGCACCATGTCCAGACACAACAAACGATTTGTTGTGTGACCCCATTCATTGTGTTACGAGTCCATGGGGACCCTGGGAAAGCTGTAATGCAGCAGCTAAGACCAAGACACACAGACGTACGATCACTACGTCACCGAAATACGGCGGATCCGTGTGCCCAGCGTTGGAAGAAACGTCCGCTTGCGATCCGGTGAATTGTGTCATGGGTCCTTGGTCACCCTGAGTGCTTGCAAAAGTGACGGAAGTGACACAAGCTCAGTTCGCACTAGGTCAGTGTCACAACCAGCTCTGTATGGTGGAACTGCATGTCTTGCCACGCGTGAAGAAGTCCCATGCAATGCCGTGAGCTGCGAAGTTGGGACCTGGACAAGCTGGTCATCGTGTGATTCGAGTTGCGGAAAGAAATATCGCACACGTCAAGTGACGCAGCGTGCTTTGTACGGTGGGGCGTCGTGCTCACCACTAGAGGAGACCGCGAGTTGCGATCCAGTGAACTGCGTGGTGGGCGAGTGGGATTCTACGTGGTCGCCTTGCGACCCAATTTCGGGACTGCGAACATTGAGTCGATCGGTTCTTCAGCTCCCGCTTTATGGTGGACAGGGCTGCCCTGCGACGTCCCAGACTAAGGCATGTGACCCAGTCGACTGCAAGGTGAATGAATGGGAAGGGTGGGGTTCGTGTGATGCAGACTGTGGGAAGAAGTCGCGGTCGAGGACGGTGAAGCAGGTCGATCTATACGGTGGATGCAAGTGTCCAGATCTCACACAGGACGCACCTTGTGATCCTGTTCCCTGTGCTGTTGGACCCTTCAGCGACTGGACGAATTGCACAGATGCAGATGCCACGAAATCACGAACTCGGGAAATTACGCAACATGCGCTTTATGGCGGCGCCGCTTGTCCTGTACTCACAGAAACGGCGGCGTGCCCCCCAATCGACTGTGTTCTTGATGCATGGGATCCGTGGACAGCATGTCATCCTGTGACGGGTGTTCGCACACGAACTCGAGCGGTTCTACGACCGGCAGTGCGCGGTGGTTTGGCGTGCGAGCCCACAACTGCGTCGGAAACCGCGCCACCCGTTAACTGTCAGGTGGGTGCTTGGAGCGACTACGGGCCCTGTAACGACGTCGCGGAGGTCAAGACGAGATCTCGCAACATGACCGTCGCCCCCATGTACGGTGGGCTCGCTTGTCCCGAACTCTCACAACAAACAATGTGCGATCCTGTGAATTGTGTGGTGAGCGATTGGAGCATCTGGGGTGGCTGCGACTCGATCACCGGGAATAAATCTCGCCACCGAGACATACTGCAGAAGGATAAGTACGGCGGTGCTTGTTGCCCCACACTTGTGGACTCTGCAGGCTGCGACTCGGTCGATTGTGTAATGGGTGGTTGGGGCGATTGGACTTCATGCAACCCCACCACAGGTGTCAAGACAAGAACACGTGCGGTTAGCATTCAGCCGATGTACGGCGGAAGCGTGTGTGGTAGTGGCACGGAGCAGGGCTTCTGTGACCCTATTGACTGCAAGGTTGGCGACTGGAGCACCTGGGGAGCTTGCAATGCTACCACAGGATTGAAGACGCAAACTCGTATATCGACCACTAAGTCTCTATGGCGGAACGCAATGCCCAACGCTCGTAAACACTGCAGTGTGCGACCCGGTTAGCTGTCAGGTTGGCGCCTGGAATTCATGGTCCTCATGCAACCCGACCACTCTGACCGCGACACGCACGCGAAAGGTTACTGTGAGCCCCATGTATGGCGGCGTGGACTGCCCATGTCTCAGAGACGTCTGCGTGCAAGCTGGCAACACCAGTGAACTGCGCAGTGAGCGCTTGGTCTGTGTGGACCAAATGCTCCAGCACCTCAGCCTCAGCCACGCGCAAGCGCACGCGGACGGTGGTCACAACAGCAGCCAACGGCGGCACCGCATGCCCAGCGCTGACTGAGACTGGTTCGTGCGCTGGGTTGACGTGCACTATGGGACCGTGGGGCAGTTGGACTGTTGGCTGCGACAGCTACGGTTTGCAAACGCGGTCGCGTGTTATCTTGGACGACCCGTATACGTACGAATTGTCCAGCCATCGTGGATTGGCGAGAGTGCGCTTACAGCAATGCTACCGGCGATTACTCCCCACCAGCGGCCACTTCCGTGTTCCTCGCTGAAGAACTCTCTGGCATTCAAGCTGAGGCGTTTACTGAGTAGATTATGTTGACTTCATGCTATGATAGTTGTTAAAACTACCTTTCGTACGTGTAAATCCCAATCAAAGTTCATTTTCATGTGAGTGCCCTGCAGTGCTTTTTGAAATTCAGTTGCGTCACCAGTGTCGCCGTTGATGCCAAGTCGTTTATGCCCAGTGTGCTGTGAACCAAGAAAAAATCTCGGGATCCTTTCCTCTCAGATATTCTTTTGCACCATGAAATTGATATCTCGTGTGTGGTGCGAGGGAGCGGATGATTCTCTTTGAAGGAGAACTAGAGAATATTAATACTCTGTCGCCTGAAGTAGTTGATCGTAGGGCACAACAAGTTTTCGCTTCAAAGAATCATGAATGTTCACGCTTTACCTCGTGAGAAGGGTCAGCGGTTGGCTGAGAACGGAT
Source organism: Phytophthora kernoviae (assembly GCA_008080845.1). Lineage (NCBI taxonomy): Eukaryota > Oomycota > Peronosporomycetes > Peronosporales > Peronosporaceae > Phytophthora > Phytophthora kernoviae. The sequence continues at coordinate 40,212 of VKKV01000129.1, read as the reverse complement.
AATGTCAAGCTCACGGTACCGTGTGATATCAAGGCCGATGGCTCCCTGACCCCACAACAATAATGGGGACAATTGGCTTACCTGATTACCCGCTCAACCGATACTAAGACCACGTTTCCAAGACCAGGGTGGCGGTGTTGCTCCAGTATCAATTCGTTCAGGTAATAGATATGCCGTTCCTCTCCAAAGGGTTCACGAAGACGCCCCCGCTTCCCACCACCACAGGTGCAAGAGTAGATCTCAAGATAAAACGAAATTAAAGGTGTCTATCATCAACGTATCGTTTACTAACTGCGTGCCAGTCTAGAGCTCAGCACCAATTCTACTAGAGCTGCGTTGAGACTGAGGGGCCACACAAAGGTGCTTATTGAGATGTCCACGTTCTCGTGGATCTACTTCGGTCGTATTAGTCGGCAGCGAACACTCTCACAGTCGGTACCTTATTTAAATTTGCTTGACACTCACAGCTTGTGCTCCAATCGACTTCATTAATCTTAGTATTTCATCTTCTGTAGGTTCGACTCCTTAGCAAACAACCAAACGCCCATCCCTCAACAATGCTCCTAAAGCGCTCCGCTTCCCTCGAGAAGGCTGCAGATACCGCACGACGTCCTTATGTCCGTTGGCACTAGCCCACAAGATTGCCAATTGCGTGAACCCTTCTTGTCTTTTTCTCTGCAGAACTGGACAACTCGCAAGTGTCCGTTCTGTGCTGCTCTGTCAATAGCTGCGACCGTCGCTCCTTCTGTCCGATGATGATGCAAGAACTCCACCACCTTCAGATGTCCTTGAGATGCAGCTAAGTCCATAGCTGTTGTGGTGCAGCCTTCACAGCGGTGGAAATGGAGGAACTTGACAACTGCCAGGTTTCCTTTGCCCGCCGCGGCGTCCATGGCGTAGCTCGTGCAGCCTTCAGTGCGATTCCAGTGCAAGAACCGGACGACCTCCAAGTGACCGTTGGCTGCTGCCATGTTCATAGCGAAAGTAGAGCAGCAGACCGCTCTACTCTCGTGTAGAGCGCACACTACATCGAAATGTCCGTTTTGAGCTGCTGCATTCAGTGCTCGGTAGCTGCAGACGACGATAGTCGAGCGTCGGAAGCGGAGAAGCAGTTTGACGACCTCTAGATGACCAGCAGCTGCGGCGGAGTCCAGACTAAAGGCGAAAGAGGCCACGAGGGCCATTAAATCCACAGAGAGCTGATGCATGAGCAACATGGTGAGCTCCATCAAGTGCGATGTAGACTAGAGTATCTTTTGACAAAGCGAAGAGGTCTCGTCGCATGTAGCCAAGTTCAACTACCGGTGAGACGGTACTTCGACATTTTGCACCGGTATGGACAACCAAAAATGAGGTTTGTTCCTCATTCCTCAAAGACGTATCGCTTTCACAACAACACGGCCAAATTGATTCATGAATGAAGCTAATAACAACGTATCTGAACGGTATAACTAATGCTGCACACGCGGTAAGGCTTTATTGTTAGAGAACACCAATGATTTCTAAGGATCATTGATGAGTGATCCCTCATTTCTGTTGGAATGAGGCATCGTGCGCCTTCTTGGTATCAGTTACCTTAATTAGTGCAAATACCGACCATACCGATTGCAGAAACCGTTTTCAGTATTCGACCGGTATATGTTTTCTGACTCGTCGGTTTTGTCTCGTTTTTGCGTTAATTTTTCCCGCACGTCACGTTCCCTTTCCCTATGAAGTCCTATTATTTGTCATAATTCTGTTATTGTTCATAATTCTGTTTTGCAGTGTGTTTGTTTTTCATTATGTTTTAATGTTGTTTGTGTTGCCCTGTTAAATTGCCTCCCCTCTTATACTGATATGGCTAAATCGCCAAATTGCGCGATCTTTACTGGGTCTGCGGGAGGAATTTTTCTGGCGTCGTCGTATCGCTGTGGCTGGCGCCATCGAGGGGCGGCCCAGCTGCCGTGGACGTCTGTAGAGACACTACAGCAGACCCCACGGCAGTAGCGAAGAACTCACAGAGCCACGGAAGTCACTCTTTCCTTTCGTGCGTGGAGGTTCAGGCCATTTCTGACTCGGGAGCTTTCCTCATTCCCAGAGGCTTCCAACGCTCACTGATCTGTCGTATCCCCCCCACACACACTTCACTACGTGGAGATTTGCCAGCACTCAAACACACAAAGAAAGTCGCTCTCAGCTGCCCCACGATCAACCGCCAGGATGGCCAATCGACAACATCCCGGACTAGGCGCGTTGCCAGAAGACGCACAATACGACCAAACACCTCTATCCGGAACACAGTATCACGAACAACTATCCTCCGCCGCAGCCCCGGGAAAAAACTACTCTCGCAGTCCACAATGGACACACAGAAGACCATCTCGGAACTCACCAAAGTCAAGGAACAGGAAGACCTGGGACGCATCACAGTACACGGATGGATGCACAAGCAGGGCAGTCGCAAGTTCAAAGGACCCGTGGCTAAGAGCTGGAGGAAACGCTACTTTGCACTAGAAGGTGCTAAAATGTACTATTTCCACAGTGACGTGGACTGCCGCAAGTACTTCAACTCCCGCAATGGAGAGTTGGTGGTCGGTGCTGTGGACCTCCGTGACGCCTTCAAACTGGAGCAGAGTGAACGTCTCGATCTGCCCGCGAGGGAATTGTGATCCACACGCGCCATCGAGCGTGGCTCATGTGTCCCGAGACGGATCAGGACTTCACTATGTGGTTCGACGCTCTTGAGTTCACGGTCATGTCAGCCGGTAGTGGTAATGTCGTCAAGAGAGACCTCCCCAACGTCCGCGTGTACGAAATGAAAGGACGCTTCAGTTACCGGTTCTGGTACGTGATTTTCGTCATCACGGCGTTGATTGAACTGGCAGGAATCGTCTTATGGTTCCCTTTGGGGATTGAACCTTGCGACCAAAAGTACAAGACGGACACGTGTTCAGAGATTCAGTTGCTGTATTCGGACTCACTGCAGTGTGGCGACAATCCGTTCAACGGCGTGTGGGACCCCCGCATTGGTACAAGTGGTCGTCCGGCATTGAGACCGTGCAGTGTTTCAAGGAGCCCCACATTGCCGACTGGGTGTCTTACTTCCTGTTCTACCTGGCAGAGTTCATCAGTATCACTTTGGGCTTCCTCTACTACCTCGGCATGTGGAAGCCCGTGCGTCGTGGCGCTCGGTATCTGAGGGATTTCGAGCCGCACTTCCCTCCTGAGAAGTGGCCTACTGTGGACATTCTGCTGTGTCACTATGCTGAACCTGCTGAGGACACTATCGCCACACTGGAGAAGATCATGAACTTGGACTATCCGCCCCATCTTTTCCACGTCTGGATTTGTGATGATGGGTACTGTAAATCCAAGTGGGAGGCTGGAGCTCAAGTACCCAAGGTCTCCGTTAACACTGGCGTGATTGAAGACGCGGGTGATGTTCGTCACGAAGTTGCTCAGTTCATGTACGACCGTGTGTGCGAGTCGTACGAATTGAAGTGGACGAGTGGCGTAAGGAGCACACGACAGTCAAATTGCCGACCAACTCCAACCCGCGCATCGTAAGCCGTTCGGATTGTGCCGTCGGTTCTGTGCGTGACGATTACCACTACCACGGCCTCCCCAAGCTGACATTCGTGGGTCGAATCAAGCCCCTGTGCATCACAGTAAGGCCGGTAACATCAACAATGTGCTGTACAATGAAGGCGCTTGTGGACGTTACGCCATCATTCTGGATAACGACATGAAGCCCCACGAGATGTTCATCCAGGCGACGCTCCCATTCTTTTCGATGTCCCGCAGAACTCCAAGATCACTCGTTGCTGTGCTCCTGGCTGTGGTGACATTGGCAAGATCTGCTGTGCTCTGTGCCAGGCTGCCGGTGTTCCGGAGTCGCAGATCATGTACTGCTCGAAGGATTGCTACAACGCCTCCGGCCACACCAAGTCGAGTTTGCACCGTCGTCAGACGCAGAACACCATGTCGGAACGTATGATGTGTGCGAGCTGCGGCAGTAAGATCAACCAAAAGAAGGGACTATGCCGCAAGTGCAACCGTGCTGTGAGCCAGCGTGACAGCAACCAGTTCGTGGGTGTGTCGGCGGACGATTACTCGGACCATGTGTCCTTAAACCAGGTTGGCTATGTGCAGACACCGCAGTACTTTGAGGACTGCCTGCAGTTGCGTCTGGGTGACCCATGCGGTCACCGTAACTCAACGTTCTTCGATTCGGCACAGACAGGTATGGATGGCTACGACTGTGCGTCGTTTGCCGGTACGAATGCAATTTTCCGTCGTGAAGCACTGGACTCAGTGTTCGGCATTCAGTACGGCTCACTGACTGAGGATGCATACACGGGCAAGATGATGGTGGACAAGGGATGGAAGGGTTACTACTTCCGTAAGGACCTGGAAGGTGAGGAGGCGGACCGTATTCGTCTGGCTGAGGGTGCTGTGCCCGAGTCGGTGTCTGCGGCACTCGCGCAGCGTAAACGTTGGGCCAAGGGTAATTTCAGATCTTCCTGCGCAACAAGAAGAGCCTGGTAGACCCAGAATGGGTGCCGCCGCAGGTGGAACTACCCCGAAGCGCAAGATCAACACGTTCATGCGCTGGGTGTTCTTCATGAACCTGACGGTGTACCCAATTGGTTCGTTCCCGGCTCTTTTCTTTTTCTTCAACACGGGCTACTTCCTGTACACTGGCCAGGCACCGATTTATACGTCGGGTCTGCGTCTGTTGATGGCGCTGGTGCCTAAGATTGTGGCGCAGAGTATTCTGTCTGCACTATCGAACCGTACGGTGGACAACGACGACGTGCTGCGTAGTCAACAGACGTGGTTCTCGTACGCTTTCGTGCACGTGCTGGCTGTGTTCGAGACGATCTACTGGAAGTTCACGGGCAAAGAGGCTGCGTGGGCTAACACGGGTGCCCTGGCCGGTAACAGCCCGATGGAGCTGCCGAACCTGCTGGTGTTCTTGGCCATACTCTTTGGCATGATGTGGAGCGCGGTGCGCTACTTCGCAGGCTACAACAACGCAGCCACGACGCATGGTACACCGCTGTTCTTCGCGTCGCTATTCCTGGGTGGCTTCCTGGTTCAGCAACTGGGCCCTATGGTCCGCATGAGTGTGCAGACGTACTTTGGTTGGAGCCACAAGAGTTTGACGGATCATGGCAACATGGTGGGCAGCTTCTCGCTGGCCATTGTGCTCGTCGCTCTGTGTATTTGGGTGTACGTTGAGACGCCCAACCACGGATCTTTGGGTAATTGTGCTAGAGAATGCCAGGAGAGTGCAGTAGCTCAGTTTTGCATGCATATAGGACGTGGTTGTTTCATATCAATTGGCTTCGGAGCAAAGGCGCGATCACAGCGCCGCTCCAAGCAAGACTTTGAAAAATACAAGAACATAAACATGAGTTTGTTCATGTTCGTATCCTTTGCTTTCAGTGGATAGTCACGTTTGCGTAGCACCAAGCGCTCCGTATGGTCTCAGTTAGTCTGGCACTGCCAGGCTATTATCTGGTATAACTGTCTTTGTCGCACAAGGCTCCGATTACCACTTCAAGTTCTCTGTAGCGTTCGAATACCGTATGCTAGCAGCAATGTTGTTTTGTGGCTCTCCCAGTATTGGATCCACACCTGTTTGTGATAAGAAAGAGAACGAGTGTTGAGACTGCTGAATTCGCTGGACAGGTTTCAGAGTCCCGATCGGATAGCCCCAGGTTTGGATCGGCTGGACCGAATGTCTGGATCAAAGTGTATTGGTCCAAGATACCTTCGAGGATGGGGTTCGTATCACATGGGATAGCACCGATGGTTGTCACGCTGGGTGAACGGCTCGACTTGGACACCATTCGTGACATCTCCATTTGTTCCTCACTACCAAGACCAGAAATCGCCATGGAGTTCTTGCTCGCTGCAGTCGTTGTCGCTGTTGCCTCTGCGTCCATGACAGCCCGGGAGTTCTGCGGCCAATACAACACGAAGATGGTTGGTGACTACACCATCTACAACAACCTGTGGGGTGTCTAACGAAGAGCACTTCCGTCGGAAGTGGTAGTAGCTCGGCCATCGCCTGGCAGGTGAAGTCTTTCGCCAATGCCGCGCTCAAATTCAACCCCGTGCAGCGTTCGGGACGGCCTCTATCCCTACGACCATGAATTACAAATTCACCTACGATGACAAAATCATCGCCAAGATGGAGTACGATCTGTTCACCGGTTCGACTTCCGGCGGTGATGTCGAGTACGAGTTGATGGCGTGGCTGTCCGCTCTAGGTGGTGCTTGGCCTCTTTCTAGCTCTGGCAAGTCGATCAAGATAGTGACCGCGGGTGATGCCACGTTTGACTTGTACCAGGGCGTCAATGGCAAGACTAAAGTGTTCTCGTACGTTCCCAAGGAGACGACGTCGAGCTTCACCACTGACCTGAAGCAGTTCTTCGACTACCTTCCATCGGACAACATGATCGACCCGAGCCAGTATCTGACCCACGTGTAGGCTAGCATAGAGCCTTTCATCGGCACGAATGCGAATTTTGACGTCTCGACGTACTCGGTGGCTGTCCAGACGGCTTCATGATCGAGATAATTCATACAGTCCTTTCAGAATCAATCTGTTCACACAGCGCTTCGCAGCAGTATTGATGTAATGCTGTCCTTACCAAGGATCCTATCTATTTGAAAGTACAGCAAACTCGAAGTCACATTGACTTTCGAGCTACGATGACAAACCAGACCATAAAGAAACAATTTATTTTCGTCAAATCTTACATGTTAGCAATTCAAAGACCTGTAAATGTAGTGCTGGGCCAGCGCTGCTGGCAACAAGAGGACACGCGTTCTCCGAAATTGCTGTGCATCTGATGCTTCAACCGAGAGGATTGCAGTGCGGGCTGGGCCAAAAAAGCTGTGTAGGCGCCATGAGACATCGCATAGCGTGAAGCTTCAAGCAGAGGCAAATCGACCACATGGCAGCCATCGATACTCTCCTTTTGGATTTTCTGGCGTTCATACCCTAGCCACAGATACACTGCCACATGCAACATTACCAGTATGGCTTTTCAACCAAACGGCAGCTCAGCCAGACCACTGTCACAGCAATGCTTATTCTGCGACTTGAGCCTGGAGAGGCAAGAACAACATATTCATCTAGGGTTAAGCCGTAATCCGCTCTCACTCCCAAAACGTGCGGACGAATTAGTTAGCTTGGGATGGGAGCACATCGGCTGGGATGAAGGCTTTGCAGCGCTAGGTTCGTTCTTCTAAGTGGCAGTGACCCAGCTCAACCTTGAGAACCATTCACCCCACTCGGCAATTTTCTCCAAGACACCAACACCACCCTTCACCCTAGACCAAGAACGATGAAGCTCGCGATCGCTGCTACCGTTGCCGCTCTTGCAACCACATCCGCTTCGGCCCAGGAATTCTGTGGTCGCGATGACCTGAAGGTGGTCAGCGACTACACGGTGTACAACAACTTGTGGGGTTCGGACAATGACAAGACGGGCAAGCAGTGCACTCAAGTCGACGGCAACACTGGCAACGAGATCTCGTGGCGCACGAGCTTCAACTGGGCCGGCGACACGTGGCAGGTCAAGTCGTTCGCCAATGCTGCGCTCAAGTTTAACCCGGTGCAGCTCTCGAGCATTGCTTCGATCCCCACGAAGATGGAATACACGTTCACGTATGACCAGGGCATCATCTCCAACGTGGCTTATGATCTGTTCACGGCCTCGTCCGTAGGTGGCAAGACCGAGAACGAGCTCATGGTGTGGCTGGCTGCGTTGGGCGGTGCCTGGCCTCTGACGACCACGGGCAAGCCTATTAAGAGTGTGACTCTGGGCGGTGTTGCCTTTGACTTGTACCAGGGTTGGAACAACAACACCTTCAGCAACACCAAGGTGTACTCGTACGTTGCCAAGAAGACGACCACGAGCTTTAACGCCGACCTCAAGAAGTTCTTTGACGCGCTCCCGGCGGACAACACGATTGCCCCCACCCAGTACCTGACGCACGTGCAGTCTGGCGCGGAGCCGTTCATCGGCAAGAACGCCAAGCTGACGGTGTCGAAGTACTCGGCGGCAGTCAAAACGAACTAGATTTTAATTTCGGAGGAAAACCGCTGACTTGGTAGCTGCTGCAACAGTCTTTATAACTTACTTCGAGATGTTGTCCGTCGCTGGGGTCACGTGGTAGATACGTGAGAGGTGTCTCTGATAAGGAGATTACAACCTACAAATACAAGTGTCATTTCTTTTTTTCATCGTTGCCATTGCGCCCTGGCAGTGTTTATAGAAGGCAATCATGTCTTCAATATTTTCACATTTCTGGTCGAATCGTTTGGTCTTGTTCATCATGGGAAAAAATAATAATAATCCACCGCTGAGTTTTCGTCACCATTGTAGTAGAGCAGGGGGAGATCCGCACCTTCCACGCAAGCTTCAAATGACAAGCACAAGCCTACTACTTGTCGAAAACTACCCGTTCTTGCTCATCATTGCTGTTGAGATTGACTCAACGGGTGTTCACACCGCGCGCGACGAACGACATTATTAGAAGATTCAGGTGGCATGCACAAACTGGCCATGGACATGGACACGTTTCGAGATGAGATCATACTTGTTAGTGATCAGGCCTGCTTTTCTTTTCGTAGATACTTCCAGTGAGTGCCTTCGACCGAGCGCATAGCTGTTGACCACAGCACTTTTCAATTCCACTAGGGCCCCCAAAGCGACCCTATCGAGTATGAAATTCTTCATTCCTACCATTGCGACCACCGTCGTTGCTGCAGCTTCGCCTTCCTACGCTGAAGACTTCTGTGAGTCGTAAAATTTGACAACGACGGACGATTATATCTTCTACAATATTTTCTGGGCGCCTTTGACGACCCGGCTGGCACACAGTGCACAGGCCTCGACAGCAGCGACGGCTCCACCCTCACCTGGCACACGAGCTTCAACTGGCCCGGAACGCTATGGCAAGTCAAGGCGTTCGTCAATGCTACGCTTTCAGTGTCCATCTCCATCCTAACTGCTAGATGTAAAGCGTAGTTCCATCTTAGTGGTATTAAAGTCACACCATACCTCCATGACTCACCGCCAGCCGAATTGCGATCGGATTCTGGTGAAGATTTTGGCGTCTTGGAAATATCCCAGTATTGAGGTTTATTTTTTGAACACCACCAACAAGCCATGCTGGACATTTCGTGTGCTGGTAGTTGTGGAGTTGGAGTGACTTGTTCTAGCAGGTGGATCACATGCCTTCATCCTTGTTGCATCAGGGTACCGCACGACGTATGGCGGATATCCGAGTCCGATTCAACGAGTCATAAACAACATCAAGATTTACCCTGAACAGGTGACAAGAATGCTCCTAAGATGGGAATCACTCGGATGAAAAGGAGGCGCAGTCTGCTATACGAACTGCTGGCGCCGTTGTCACAAGATTCGTAAACGTTAGCACTTCCCAATTTGCATCGAGAACCACAGAGCAAGTGTCGTCTGGATTAACAACCATGAAGCTTTTCATCGCTGCAACAATTGCTGCTCTTGGCGCCGCAGCCTCGCCTGTTTTCGCTGAGGAGTTCTGCGGTCTGTGGGACACGACGACAACTGGTGACTACATTTTGTACAACAACCTGTGGGGAGCTTTCGATGACCCGTCGGGAGGCCAGTGCACCGGACTCGACAGCAGCGATGGCTCTACTATTGCTTGGCACACGAGCTTCAACTGGGCCGGAACGTCGTGGCAAGTCAAGTCGTTCGCCAACGCTGCGCTCCAGTTCGAGCCCGTTCAACTTGCGGACGTCAAGTCGATACCTACGACAATTGAGTATGACTACAAGTATGACGGTAAGATCGTCACCAATGTGGCGTACGATCTGTTCACGAGTTCCACCCCGAAGGGAAAAGTTGAATTCGAACTCATGGTCTGGCTGGCCGCTTTGGGTGGCGCTTGGCCCCTATCGAGCTCTGGCAAACCGATCAAAAACGTGACTGTGAGCGGCACGGACTTCAACCTGTACCAGGGCGTCAATGGCAACACCACCGTGTTCTCATACGTTGCAATCAACTCGCCATCGAGTTTCACGGCCGACCTGAAGGAATTTGCTGATGCCCTCCCGGCGGAAGGTGGCCTGAACTCGACCCAGTACCTGACCCACGTTCAGTGCGGAACGGAGCCCTTCATCGGCACCAACGCGACCCTGACAGTGTCGAAGTATTCAGCGGCGGTCAACACCGCTTAGAGCATCTGAAATGACAGCTACATACAGTAGATTTTGCGTTGAGGAGGACAATGAATCCCTTAAAACAAATTAAAGTCTTGATGTCACCTCGCCCTTGTCCACTTCGCCTTGGCGTACACATTTGTTTGGTGCATGGAATACCTTCCATTTCAAACAAACAACACGAGATGGTAAACTTTCTTGTTTTCCACAGCGACAAGTGTGTCCCTTGATTGTACCACTACTACATGTAGTAGCCGGTTGATCATCGCAGCTTCTTCGGTCGGTCGTGTCAATGCAAGAACTGGTGGGAAGATGTGCTTCCTAGAGCCTGCAGCTCACTATTGGGGAATGCGGAGTCCGTGAGTCACGGAGTCCATTCGATCGTGCAGTAACAGGGATTTGTCCTCCTTATACGCGCCACGCGTGATCAAGCCGGACTGCTTTGGTTTTCGCTGTGCATGTCATGTGCTCGCAGAGTCACTGTCTCCGGACACTCGGGAGTCTTGGATCTTGGGGCAGGATGGGATTGACCTTCCCTGCCTCCGGATGGTGGTGTCATGCACGGCACCGACATGAGCGCGATTGTCACGTTTCTAATGCCACTCAAGACACTCGACAATTGGCATCGAAGCACTCTCATCTACTTGCTGCGAAAGGACTAAAAATGAAGTTCTTGTTGGCTGCCGCGATTGCTGCTGTTGCAACTTCGTCCGCCACTGCGGAGGAGATGTGTGGTGACTGGGACAAGGTCGAGGTTGGCAACTACACCCTGTACAATAATCTCTGGGGCAAAGAAAACGACCCGGGCACGGGTGGTCAATGTACGGCCCTCGACAGTCAATTGACGACCCCACCTCCATTGCCTGGCACACCAACTACCGTTGGGGCGGCCTCACCTGGAACGTTAAGGGTATCCGAACGTCGGCCTTCATTTCGACCCGGTGGAGCTCGCCAACGTCGAGTCGATCCCTACGACCGTCAACTATACGTACGAGTACGACGAGGGTGTGACCGCTAATATGGCCTACGATTTATTCACGAGCTCTAAGCAGGACGGCGACTTCGAGTACGAGATCATGGTGTGGCTGGCAGCTATCGGAACGGCCTGGCCTCTTTCACAAGAAGGCAAAAACATCCAGAATATCACCGTCGGCGGTGTCGACTTCATGTTGAACCACGGCATCAATGGGAACATGACAGTGTTCTCGTGGGTTGCTACCCAGATGACGACGGATTTCTCAGGTGACCTCATGGAGTTCATTCAGGCCCTACCAACGACGATTGCTCCTGGCGCGAAGCAGTTCCTGACGAAAGTGCAGTGCGGTACTGAGGCGTACCATGCCACAAAAAACGCCTCTATGGTTGTGACTTCGTACCAAGTGGAAGTCAACACGCTAATGCAAGGAAGCTACGGATTCGAGAAATAAAAACCGAGCACCCTAATAGACAACAGGACTTATTCAGCGAGTTTGAAAAGCCCCACCTAGAGCTAATAACATTCGAGCCCAAATGGTGGAGCCGGTCTTCGGTTCGTATCTAAGACACGAACATATTATCGCAGTGCGTGACCGACAGAGCGAGAAGCTAGCGTAGGCAACCAATCTGCAGAGAAATGCTGGGAAAATACTTACTCGACTGGGAGAAAGTGGAGATAAGTTTTGCTGTTGTTGTTATCGGCGCTTACGTCGTGACTCTGAGCGTGACCCTGCAGCGTACGCTCATGTCTTCCTACTGCAAATACAACATGGCCTCAACACAGGAATTGGCGTTTAAAACTGCTCGTTGAGATTCGTTATCTCCTAAAAGCTGTGCATTTTGTCTCTGAATTGGTCTCTCTGTAATTTTTGTGACGAATAAATAGTGTTGGGGAGTACCGCGTAAGTGGTGGTGGTTGTCATGGGTAAGGGGGTCGATCGCGGCTCCCGGTAGTTTCGCGAGGCTTTTAGATGTGCGCCGTGTAGACGAACTGCTTCGTGGTGGACATGGGTTGCGTTCCTGCCGGTTGACTGGGGGATATCACAACTTCGTGCATCTTGACCTCTTTCCTGGCATTGCCAGTTGTTCGTACTTTCACCACCACCAGAAGTGCGATCACCACAGCTGCTACCACTGCAACCCAGGCGATGGAGGCAGTAGAGATATTCCCGGTCGTTGTGGAGTCGTCCGATTCGATCTCGGCATCCAGTTTTCTGATAGTAGCGGAGGCGGCTGTAATCGACAGCAGGTTAGCGATGACGCCGCAGATAACGGAGACCTTGGTCGCTTGCATATGGTAAAGGAGATGAGGGGAGGTGGAGCTGGTTGGGGCTTGTCTTCCGTTGAGAAGAAATGCAAATGGCAAATGCATGGAGACCACCTCAACAGCAAGGTCCATCGTGTCCAGGAATGTTCCCAATCAGATCAGACGGTGCTTTATCGCGCAGAAAACGATCGGGTTCCTCATCACGCTACCAAGCAGGAAATATCGCCTTTGCTTTGCCATGGCACGGCAATCCTGGCGATAGCAGCAAGTCTTCAACACTTGCTGTAAGAGGCATTTCGCAGGCGTCACATTGCAAGCTGCGTGCGTGCGTACGTTCGGAGTTAATCGTAGACCAAAATTGAAGGCGTTTTCAACCGCTGTAGTTGAGATGCAGTGGTCGACTTTACTTGCGTTCAGATACCCGCACCACCCTCCTTCGATGCTGTCGACCTTATCCGCAATGGCTCAGCAGTGACGTAACGGAAGCGTGTGCAACGATCTCCGTTACTCGTTACTACCCTCTTTAGTGCAGTTAGAGGCGGTGTATGCGCATGCCTAGCTAACCCATGCACGCCTTGACCTACCGCGATGGCATGGCCGGCCACTACAAAAATACGCACAATCGAGGACGGCAAGGATTGCTTGTAGGAAGCCCCAGGTTGGGGGTCCAGCAGGCGAAGGATCGTTACCTTCCCCGCTGAAGATGCCCGTGGCCCGGCCTTGGTTGACGGCGGAAGATAACAAAAGCAGGGCGAGCTGCATTATGCAGCTGCAGTGCAGCCTGCGCCCAGCTGCGGCTATCGATACCTGCCCATTCGTTGGGCAACCAACGGGAAGAGAAGCGCTCTATCATCAATTGACCTGCAGCTGAGCTCTTCCCTGCAGGGCCTCTATGGACTCGAACTACACGTATGGAGCCTCGCTTTTTGTGAGGTGGGCCATTTGAGCCAGGTTGTGACCTCGCAACATTGATCACGCGCATGAGACTCCGGCGATGCATACCCCACGAGTATGCATTGCTCGAGTATAAAGCCATCCAAAATGCGAACATACCTCAAGTCCTGAAGTACACGCGACACGTCAATTGCCATAGAGAGCTGAACAGCCATCGTCATATCTGTGGTGCGGGGAAGATGGACGCCAAAGTATCTGCGGTATGATATCTGCTCGGGACTTGCGAGCTGTTCGGGAGCTACATGTCCTTGCAAGTACGGTTACAGCAACAAGTGCGCCAAGCTAACTGAACTACTCAGTTCGAGCGCCACGTTTACTAGCAGTCGAATAACTGCCTACCGGGTCCCGGGCAGTTCGTTAGAAGAATTATACAAAAACTGCGAAATAATACCAACGCGTGCTAGTGACGCATCAGTGGTGAACGCAGTGTGTGAAATTTTCAGGTTGCTGCGAAGCGAAAAATGATGGTTGTTGGTTACAGCTGTGAAAAGGACTTGCTGTTGATTGCTTCGGGTGCTTCGGTGGCCCAACTTGGACCTCTTGCCAGTAGAAGAGAGTCACTGCGGGCAGAAAGTCGCTGGCAAGCAAGAGGATGACGGGTTTGCATCATATAGGCCTGTCATTGGTCCCATGGCATCAGACCGCTGTTAAACCACTGTTGCAATAACTGATTTCGTTGGGATACCCTAGTGAATTGATTTTTGCTGCCGGTAAAGCCGAAAGTGATCAAAATGTCTGAGTGCGACCAAGAAGTACCTCGAGCACATTTTGTTCCTACCCGACGCCTAGCAGAAATGGCGACAGAAGCGCGCGCGGCTCAGGGCTGGCGGTGATCATGGCATTGACTCGACCGTACTTGGGTCTCGGGCTAGGAGGGCCATCATTATTCGTAGCTCGGTCCAGTTAGAACTGCGAAGCTCTCTTCTCCGTGTTGTTATTGATTGGAAGTCCTTATTCGGGATCACCACTCGACTGACGAAGGCCATCAAATGTGGCATGCGCTTCAGCGGCGTATCTTTGGCAGTACCGTGAGTGTCAACGGTCGAACGTTTTACTGGATTTCTTTGCAGTACACGCAGGTCGACTATTGCATAGAGTTGTGAGTGTAGAATTTCTTTGGAGCCGCTCGCTGCATCCACTTCACCCTTGTCCGCTGTAACGCCTTGAATAGCAGGCTGTCATTAACAGCACAGGGCTTGCCATAGTGCCCGCTGTAGAGTTGACAGCAAATGGATTGCGCCCAAGTTGAAATCCTAAAATTTGAATCAACGTTGAAGTGGCTACCTGGTCTCTACGCGCAATCTGCGCATAAAAAGCATGTGGGTGCAGCTTCAATGAGGTAATTTCATCATGCCACTTTCAAAATTCAAATCTGCGCTTTCAAATGTTGGTCGAACTGCCAACGCGGAAGTCATGTAAGGTGATTCGTTAGCGTGACTGTGTTCTCAAGCTTATCCATAGTAAGGCATCTGCGGGGCTTGCATAACATTCATTACGCGGTGCATTGGTGAGTAGTATCCCGACGTCGGCTGAGCCAATTTTTTCGCGTCAACGTACAGATCGTATCCACCTTCACGCCAGAACTTATCTTGCCATTTCAGCGGAGACTGTAGCCTTACAAACTACTAGTATACACAAAACCACGAACATTTTTCAACCACTTATCCGCTCGCCAAACGGCTCTTGCTAATAGTGTGCGTCTTGCAGTGAGGTTTTCACCTGTGATCGCCTCCATTGCCACTCAAGATCCTTTCCTCATTTGCTTCATTCTGCGTTTGGCGCAACAGGAGTGACATCAACTACACTCGATATATCGAGTCCTCTGGACAACGAACCCTACAACAGCAATGACGAAGGTCTCCACCATCTCGACGTTCAGCCTCATTGTAGCGGGGTTGCTGGCTGCGGCAGTCGCCAATGAGGAGAATACCCCGTGTCCAATCCCCACTGCCCCCGTATATGAGGAGAAACTCCATTGCTGGTCTATTAGCGTAGAGCATGATGCTACGTACTGCATCGACGGACCTGTCTGCAGCGGCCATGGAGCTAAGCCGACCGGCACTCTCTGCCCTGTCAAGGGTGATGCAGCCATTCGCGACTGCAATTCGTATCTGGACAGTTATACTGGAAGCAAAACCTGTGTGCTACCAGTAGATGCCTCCTGTCAAAAAGTCAAGACCGGTGTTTGGGGCTGCGGGCTGTCGAACATCGTAACACCAGCACCAGCAACTACTACGAAGCACGAGGAGACTCCGACGCCAGCGCCGACCAAAGAAGAAAGCGGCAAAACTACCCCGTGTCCAACCACCACAACTGAGGACACGGAGATGCCGACCCCTGCTCCGACCAAAGGAGGGTATGCAACCCCAGCACCGACCAAAGAAGAAAGCGGCAAAACTACCCCGTGTCCAACCACCACAACTGAGGACACGGAGATGCCGACCCCTGCTCCGACCAAAGGAGGGTATGCAACCCCAGCACCGACCAAAGAAGAAAGCGGCAAAACTACCCCGTGTCCAACCACCACAACTGAGGACACGGAGATGCCGACCCCTGCTCCGACCAAAGGAGCGTATGCTACGCTGGCTCCGACGAAGCATGTTGCGACCCCAGCACCGACTAAAGAAGAAAATGAATACGCCACCCCGAGGCCAACTACTACAACTAAGGATGAGGAGATGTCAACACCAGCTCCGACGAAAGGAGAAAGCGAATATTCAACGTCAGCTCCGGCGTACAGCGGAGGAGAAGGTAACGTCAGGTCAGGCAGTGGAAGCTACCGCGGGAGTGAAAGCAAACCTGGAAGCGGAAGTAGCAGCCACGAATCTCTCTCGACCAACGCCTACGGTGTAGATAGTCAGACTATCTCGACTACGGATGGTGCCTCGACTCCGACTGGTAACGTTTCAACTGGTATGGTCGGTGCTGTCGCGGCAGTAGCAGCTGTGGTCGTTGCTGTAGCCTGTGCAGCTATCTACAGGCAGCACGCCAAAAGGGAGGCGGTTCACGAGGACTGCATGGTGGAAGTCGTGACTCCGTAAGGAGAGAGTCTTAACTTTCGTAAGACGTTGATAGCGTTGCATTTATTCATGAGTTTTTTTTTCAAAGTCAACGTCGTTTTCTAAATCAAAATCTATTTGTATCATTTCCTTCCATACTGAAGTCAAGTGAACATCCTATTGAAGTAGTGACAGGTAAGGTGCAACTGTGAATGCAACTATAGTAATCGTTGCGACGTTCGTCAGTACCACCATTGCTTATCGCAATTACTCTTGAGTCTGGATGTTCGTCCGTCCTTTGCCGTCGTTGCCTTGACTTGCAATTGCCTAGCATTACCTCCACGGCCAACACTTCGCTGTGATGTGGATGCAGCACCCACCTGAGGCAGACACCTGAGGTAGCCCCCGCTATAATAATCCATCTGCAACCAAGGCTCATTTGCTTGCTTTTGTTGCCTTGTTGCCTCATCTCCCAAATGGTCTGGATACATGCTTCTACTTTCTCTTCCAGATTTTTTGCTGTTAGCGACAGTCGCCAGAACTCCTTTGTCAGACATTTTTCTCTCTCGCTCTGCTTGCCGACACAACTCATTCTTCATTTCCCCGAAGGCAACACACCTCGAGCATCACTCGAAAACTCGAGTCCAGTCAGGAAGACAGAAACAACACTCACTACAGAAAGATGAAGGTCTCCACTCTTTCAGCTTACGGTGCGGCCGCCATGCTACTGGTTTCGTCAGTAGCCGCCACTGAGCAGAGCACGCCCGCCCCAACCACGACGGCACCAATCTACGACGAGGAGTTAGGCTGTTGGCCCATCAGCGTCGAGCACGATGCCACGTACTGCATCGACGGTCCCATTTGCAGCGGCAACGGACCGTCACCCACAGGCTCTTTGTGCCCCGTCAAAGGTGACGTCGCTATCGCCGACTGCCACAGCTACTTGGCCAGCTTCGTTGGCGACGACAACTGCGCGTTACCTGTAGATGCAACGTGCCAAGTCATTAAGACAGGGGCATGGGGCTGTGTCATCCCAGGCAGCGCCACGCCCGCCCCACCAAAGGTGGTGGCGAGGGAAACTACGGCAACGGAAACAATGGCAACAATGGCAACAACGGCAACAACGGAGGCAATGGCAATAATGGAGGCAACGGGGGCAATGGCGGTAACGGAGGCAATGGTGGTAACGGAGGCAATGGTGGCAATGGTGGCAACGGAGGCAATGGTGGCAATGGTGGCAACGGAGGCAATGGTGGCAATGGTGGCAACGGAGGCAATGGTGGCAATGGTGGCAACGGAGGAGGTGGCAACGGAGGTAGTGGCAACGGAGGAGGTAGTGGGTCGATCGCTGGCAGTAGTAGCTACGCCGGTAATGAGACTGTGACGCTGTCGGTACCGACGGCTGCGGCGTCTTCTGGTGGCGCTTCAGCCGCTGTGGTTGGAGCCATTTGTGCTGTTGCAGCGGCGGTTGCTGCGATCGCTGGTGTGGCAATCTACAGGCAGCACACCAAGAAGGTGGAGGAGGAGGAAGAGGAGACGCAGATGGTCGATGTCATTACGCCATAAGCGCGAGGACGGCAGACATTCGTAGGCGAGTGAAGGCGCCGGAGTGCGATTTATTTTTGGTTTTCAGTTACTTTTTTTGGGCATTCGCGTTCGTAAATGCAACAGACACAGTTTCTTTCACATACTTTATTCAAGTGTGTTTAAAGTTGTCGGAACCTGTAGACATAATCCGAACTGAATGTGCAACTTAGATGAGAATGCATGTGACACGATTGCGACGGCCGCGATCATGGGCGCGATCAAAGCGATTGCGGGCAGCCATGACAAATACTTTCCGCCATCTTGCAGGCAGCGACCACAAAATAACTCCGACTGAGCCTCAGCCGATACTCTACGGCTGGACGCTACCAGAGTCTGGCAGTTCATGGGGTATCTGAATGGTAGCATTGCGTCGTCGCGTTGGTATCAATTGGACGCTATTGCTGTAGAAACAGGCATTACGATACATGAGATGTATGCCCAACCGCTCGCTCTTGTTGTCGACAACCGCTGTTGCTGTTGCTGTTGTCGAGCGTTTGGCAAAGCAACATGACCAACGCCGATCGACGCTTCGACTTCTAGTCAAATCATCAGCGTCGATGTCGTGATGGGAAGCCATAATCAAACCAGCCTCAGTCCTCGTGAGACGTTGAAGGCAAATCTTTTTACTGTAGAAGTTGATTCTTTCAGTCACTGCTGTTTTAAAAGGGTATTATTTGATGTAAATATATATAAGCTTCATTTCAAAACATTGCTAAACCGATATACGCGGTTAATGTACCATATATTAAGTTACAAAGGATGTGAGGCTGACCAAACCGAACACATAGCCTCCGCATAGCAAACGAGGAGCAAGCCACCTGCGGGTGACACCATGTCGCTCATGCCCTATCACGCTCCCCCATCGCTACCTCCTCTCTTTTTTCAACGCCTTCTCCGCTTGAAGCTCATGATCCCCACCGTTCATTATCGAATTTGCAGCGGAGCTCAAACAGCTTAGTAGGCAACAGCATCACCAGCAGCAACAGGCTCTGCGAATTATTTTTCAGGCACATCAATCACACAACGATCATGAAGGTCTCAACACTCACGACGATGGCAGTACTTCTAGCAGGCTCTGCAGCGGCCAGCAACACCACGACCGACAGCAACACGACGACCTCCGGAAGCTCAACCATGACGTCCACGACCTCAGGGTGCTGGGAAGTGAGCGTGGAGCACGACGCCACCTATTGCATCGAAGGCCCCATCTGCAGCGGCTCCGGTCTGGAACCAGCGGGCTCTCTGTGTCCCGTCAAGGGCGACGTGGCCACCGCCGACTGCCACTCGTACTTGGCCAGTTACGCTGAAGACGACAGCTGTGCACTGCCCGTGGACACCACGTGCGAGGTGATCAAGACCGGCGCGTGGGGCTGCGTGCTCTCTTCAAGCAGTAGCGCAAGTGGCGAGGGTGACGCTGGCGTCGGTAGTGAAAGCGCTGCCGGCAACGCGACCATCACAACCCTGGCAGCAACTGATGCGGCCTCGGCTGGCGGTTTGTCGGTGGGTGCCGTCGCTGGCATTGCCGCTGTCGCTGCGGCGGTGTGTGCGGTCGCGGGCGTGGCCATTTACAACCAGCACCAGAAGAACGCTGCTGAGGCCGAACATGTTCGCCAGACGACGTTCGTGGACGTCGTGACTCCGTAAAGAGTCGAGCGTTTTTGACGAAGGCGGTATGTAGCCTACGGTGGGGAAGTCGGGCCCCTTTGAAGGCAGCGGCCTTTACGCATGGACGCGTCTTGAACGAAGAAGGTCAACCAGTTATCAGAGCTCTATCAGGCGTGTCTACCTCTTTTTTTCAGTTAGTGATTATTTTGACCTTCTTCGGTTTAATCAATATAAATACGCTTGGTGAGCTCAAAATGACAAGTACTATTGTCGACCGTGGCATGTTGTTGTTGACCGTGTAGTACTCGGCGAGTACTATTGCCAACCGTGGCATATGCTATTGTTGACCGCATGGTACTTGGCGAGAAATAAACGTGGTCATGTACACGCTACTTTGTAATGATATATCACCAAGTTTTTACTGCGGTATGATATTGCATGCGTTCAGCATTTTGGCCAGACAAAATCTCTATCAGTAAATGGCCATCGGTACTAACGGACCCTTTGGCCATAGGTGTACAACTGCATGGTGCACTTGTTCAGAGCAATCGTATCTCAATGCACCATTTTCACCATTTTCACCATTTTCAATAGCAGTGCTGGACTGCTCGTAAATTATTAGGAGCCTAAATCAAGACATTTATATGATCATGTTGGACGTCACCACATTCGTTATCTCTGGGAGAGGGAAGCTTCGCTCGCACGTACGCTTGCTGTGACCTGCCTGGCCACAAGATGAACAGCGCCGTTTGCCACCGACAATCTGGTCATCGCCCATCGCTATAATGTTATTGTCCACGCACCCAGAAGAAGCGAGAGGAGCTTCCAGAACTTCGCCGCTGGTAAGAAACTGCTTTGACTTGGGGCGGCCGCGCTTGCGGGTCACGACGGGCACTTTTACCGCGTGATTCTCCTGCAGCTCCGAGTCCAGCAGCAGTTCGATGTTGCCTGTGCGTTGCACATCATACTGCTCTGCAAATGCACTGACGCTGTAGCACGAGTCCACACAGCCATTTCCATCATTAGAGCACTTAAAGTAGGTCAACCCAGCAAGGAAGTGGCGGCACGGCACTCCGATCTGGAACATGTATGAGCACGAGCATGCACGCTGGTTCAAATCCACATGGTAACGCCGTGGTGGGAAGGATCTTGATTCGGTCACGAACGCCGTGCCATCTTCACACGGCTGTACGACCTGAAAATTGGCGGCGTCGTGCTGCTCCGCGAGTAATTTCTCCGCGTGCTCTGTAAATTGCTTGCCTTCTTTCATCCACTCTCTGGCGAGTGTTCCTTGTTCGTAGGCATGGGTCATGAACTTCTCCATGTAGAACTGCATGAAGTCAAATGGTGCCAGGCACAGCAGCGTAGATTTGCTCTCCTCCGCCGAAAACTGTGTGGTGTTCCAACCGTAAAGCTTTATCTGCTGCGCGATGCTGAAGGATGTCCAAGTATGCTGATCTAAACCCCGCAAGTAGTTCTCCGCTGGAGCACATGTCAATCCGATCATACTCAAACACGAGTTAAATTCTGCCTCGCTCTCTGCAGCCTGCGCGCGCCACACTAGGTCCTGAACTTGGACGGTTGCGAGATCCTTCACCATGGCCTTTAAATTGGCAACGATATGCTGCGTACA
Source organism: Phytophthora kernoviae (assembly GCA_008080845.1). Taxonomy (NCBI): domain Eukaryota; phylum Oomycota; class Peronosporomycetes; order Peronosporales; family Peronosporaceae; genus Phytophthora; species Phytophthora kernoviae. The sequence continues at coordinate 18,982 of VKKV01000129.1, read as the reverse complement.
CTGACGCAGGCGTATATTCATAGCGTCTGCAGCCGCCACAAGTCCTCGCGTTCGATCTGCCACCGCCACCACCTGTGAAAAGTTCAAATGTGCGTCCTGGCAGTTCATAAGGAACCATCCCCAGTTGTCTGCATCCGGTTGTGGTGCCACGCCTACACACAGCGATACCACCTCATCATTACCATCCTTTGCCAACAGCACGAACATCTGTCCGTGGTAGTTCATACTAACCAGCGGAGCCGTATCCAAGCCGAACATCGGTTGCAACGCCGCCGACTGCTGGTACATCGCTGCGAACGGATGCGCCAGAAAAGCTCTACGGAAAACGCCCGAACCTTCTTCGGCTTCAAACGCTACATGGGCGCCATGGTTTTTGCTCTGGAAGCCTTTCAAAAGCGACTCCAACTTCTGAAACCCTTTGGCGAATTGCCCTGCTGCCAATCTTAAAATCCGATCGCGTACACGATACGCTTTCCGTGCCGAAATGGCTTCTCCACTGGCCTGTTCCAATCTCTCTTGCAACTCCTTGACGCTGCTCACACTGGCCGCTACTGCCGCCCCCTCTCCTTCCGGAGTCGAGAGCAACGCTGCTGCTGCTTGACGTACTGTGATCTTCGCGGCCCCAGCGCAATCTGCAGCGTGGGTGCCAACGTACGAACTCACAAAGAAGTCGGTGCTTTGGTGACTACGACTCTTGAGTAATTTAATACGGAAACCACACGGGGGTCCTTCACTACTGGCACAAACGTATTCGTACTGGGCTCCACCAGACTTTTTCTTGTTAATTACCAACCGCTTCCCTTGGGCTTTGGCAAAATCTTGGAAGAACGAAGTGGCAGACGGACGATCCACGAACCGCAAGCCTCGGCGCAGTGTGAGCTCCCGACCGTCAGTGGCCGTCACAGTCACGCCCGGGTCGTCGTCCGACACTTGGACGCTACGAGGCATGTTTGTACCAGGGAATTGAGGGAGATCAGTGCGACGCTGATTGGTAGATATAGTGGACCCGAACCCGTATCCCGTAAATCATGGGTTGTGGGCCGTGGGCCGTAGGATAGTTGCCCACAGTACCATGCTGAAGACACTGAAGAATGGAGAGTGCTGAAGACAGTTTTTCCCATTCAAACCAGTCTACCGCCGTTTAATGAATGCTCTTCACAGTTCCTTGCTATCAATATAGATGGATGGTTACCAGTGATATGGTGCGAGATGCTTTTAATCCGATCGATCCATACGAGAAATGCTCACTTCAACTCACTTCAACTTGAGCGTTTCCTGCACTGTTGAGATCTGGCCACATACGCTTGCCGTTGGCACTGATTGCAGGTCCCTCTGATCTGTAGCCGTTGTAAGTGGTTGCTACATGTTGAGCGAGTTATATTCAGGTGCTTACTTTCATATTTTGAAAATGTCACCAACCAAACGCTCTCATGTCATGTATTATTACCGTTGCTTGACATAAATCATTGCTTTTCAGAGGAATGGCCAGACGCTGCCGTTTTCAATGCATCATTCAGCCATGTAGCGCTATCGACTACTGTGACTGTGTATATCCAGCGGCTAGCACATCGCATTATGGCGTTAAATTCAACGTTAACGCAGAACCTTCTTATCGACATGCTTTGTGGAGAAAGAAATGTCACCTCTGCGTTGCTTGCCATCCGTTTCCTCATTCTTGCTTTTGCACCGACACAATAACTGCAAACTCGGTGACTATCATCGCAAGTACCACGACTTCACGTGCAGTGAACGCGAAGATGGACGCCGCAGATGTTGACGATCACTTCATTGATTCTTTGATGAGGGAACTGGATAGCGTTGAATCCGGTAGCACTCAAGTCGACAGCTTAGAGTCTAGCAACGACAACATCGGTACCACTGATTCTGGCAGTTCAGAGTCCGGCGTCCACGAATCCGACAGCACAGATTTTGATACCATGGACTCCGGCAGTGATGAAGCCACCAGCACCGAATCCGACAGCTCTGACCACGAGTTATACTCGTACCCAAACTCGGGATATACCGATTGCACCGATGTAAGCATCGAGGGCGACGCCACCTACTGTATTGAAGGCGTCATTTGCAGCGGCGAGGGCAAGCAGCCGATGGGATATGCTTGCCCAGTGAAACATGACGTAGCCATCTCTGACTGCAACAACGGTTTGAGAAGCTTCATGGGAGGTGAGTGTTACGCGCCCATGGATAGCGTGTGCCGACAGAGTCTATCTGGAGCCTGGGGCTGTGTGTGGGAGGATACACCGGTGACCACACCGGCACCAACCACGATGCCGAACCCAAACGAATCAACTGAAATTCCCGTGTACCCCACGACCTCGAACTCAAATGAAGGCGACACACCTTCCGTCACCCCTGCTACTACTGACATGTCTGACGACTCCCTCTATCACCCCTGCAACCACGGAGACGACAGATACAGACTGCACGGAAGTTAGCGTCAATGGCGACGCTACCTACTGCATTTCGGGTGCTATTTGCAGTGGTGACGGCGATGCGCCGGTAGGTGATCGTTGTCCTGTGTTGGGCGATACCGCGATCGGCGACTGCCACGACTACCTGCCGAGCTACAAAGACGGCAAGTGTGTGGCCCCAACTGAAGCTATGTGTCAAAAGATCGAGACTGGCGCTTGGGGCTGTGTCTGGGAGGTGACATCGGAGCGTCATACGCAATTGGCACTACTGATGCAGCCAACGCCGCTAGCGCATCCAGTGGGGTGGCTACTGTAGTCGGAGCCGTAGCTGGCGTGTTGCTGGCTGCAGTGATTGCAGTCGGCGCGATTATGTGGTCCCGCAAGAAGCGTAACCAGCGGGCTCGCAACCCGGCTCACGATGCCGATATAATGGAGGCTGTTCTAACGCCTCCCAGCTCGGTGCGTGGTGGCTCCTTCCACCGCGTGTAGTTCGTTCAGCCATTGAGTTGATGTGTAATGCGGTTCATAGCCAACTGCTAACAAATATGCGCGTAGAATCCGATGACCCTGACAAAAGCTAAGAAATGTGGCATTGCTTAGCCAACAATGCCCAACACAAAGTTGACGTCTGTGACGTGGGTTCAGTCATGAAATGCAGTGAATTCCAGGATGAAAATCACTTCTTCAATGATAAAATACCCTTCTAATTCGATTGTGATACTTTTCGGAAATCAGTCTATTTTCTATTGTATGAGAAATTGTAGAAATAAATTTTCTGCATAAATCGATACATTGGTACGCTTGGCGTGTCGGGATGGACGCTGATAAACAGCTGGTCTTGGACACGGGGACTCTGTCCTCCATCTGCTGATCATCAATCACGTCTTCGAATAAGTGCGCTCTTCTCTACCGTTGGGAGGTCATCGACTTCGTGCGGCTTCCGAAGCGATGGCCGTTGCATCAGCTTCGTAACCACTAGCAAGCATCTCTCGTGTCCGTATCGTGGTTGAGAACACGCAGTTTGAATAGGGCTTTTTTCTCCTTTTTCTCGTCGTTGCAGTCTCCGATATCGCAGGCTTTGAGTTGCACTTGTACCTGTGTACCTACTTCCGAGACTCGGACCGAGCTGCCCTTTTCGTGCAGGCTCCCGATCGTTCACCTTTCCCTCTTCTCGCAGCGAAAGACCAGGAACAAATTTCGCTTCGCGATGTTGTGCATGGCATGCACGGAGCAGGTGGCTCAGCAATGCATTGCAGTGGCTGTAAATGGCTCGCCTCAAGGCATCTTTCGGGCGGTTCTCTCCCTCCTCAACCTGATCCAAGAAGACCTGTTGGTTTTCGTTTGAGAAAATGGCTTGATCTAAGTATGTCGAACCCGAGTCCCACCTATCTATTCTAACAGTTTTTAGTATTATTTTTTACAGGTTTCAACATTAATATTGTTTTTTGTAAGGACGTCTCTCAAACGTAACCTTCAAACGTAACCCCGTACCCCTGTGTCATTCATTCAGCCATTTCCTTTTGTTGTGTCATTCCAGCTTTTGCCGAGTAGAGCACCAAGATCAGTCACGTATCAACACAAGGCGTCAAGTAAACAACAGCAATGACGCTCAGTAACAACAACAGCACAACCGAAGATGCAGTGGCAGTAGAACCATACCTAGCAGCCATCGCGATCGTTGACAAGGCCAAACTCAAGCTACAGGCGTCGATCGTCGTGACTCTCAAACAGTGCATCCCCACCTGGGCGGACGCCAACGCCGACTCGGTGGACGTAGAACACCTCGGAGGAGCCATGACAAACCTCATCTTCGCTGTACGGAAACCCGACGGCAAGCAGCGTGACGTTCTGGTTCGCGTGTTTGGAGAAGGCACCGAGTCGTTCTTCTCTCGCGTGGAGGAGACGCGTCTGTTCCAGTTGCTGTCGGGGCAGAAGATTGGCGTGGAGTTGCTGGGACAGTTTGCCAACGGCCGTGCAGAGAAACTCATCAAAGGGACGACGTACACGAGCAAGCGGATGCGTCTGCCGGAGGAGTCTCGCACCATTGCCAAACAGCTGCGCGTATTCCACGAGTTGGACATTGCAATCGACAGGAAACCCACGTACATCAGCAGCATCCGAAGACTGCTGGAGGTGGCTCGAGTCAAGTGTGTGGACGACAAGTTCAAGGGTATTCTGGACCTGAAACAGTACGCGAAGGACGTGGACGAGATGGAGAAGCTGCTGACTGCAGTGCCATCGCCGATCGTGTTGAGTCACAACGATCTGCAGTACGGCAACATCATGAAGAACGAGGCGGGAGAGGCGGTGCTGATCGACTTTGAGTACACGAGCTACAACCCTCGAGGGTATGATCTGGGCAACCACTTTTGTGAGTGGGCGTACGACTACCATAAGACGGTGAACGCGCATCTGGGAGACTTCAGCAAATACCCTACAGAAGAGCAGCAGCGCACTTTTTGCCGTGCATATCTTGCAGGTAAGGGCGGCAATGAGGCGGCTGTGAGCGACAACGAGATCGAGTTTGCGTCTGGAGGCGAACACGTACTCGCTGGCATCGCACTTGTTCTGGGCGATGTGGGGTTACATCCAGGCGGTGCAGTCGACGATTGACTTTGATTTCTTGGCGTATGGGAAGTGCCGGTACGATGCGTACAAGTCTCGCGTAACGCTGAAGAAGTAAGGCAGGATAGTGTGTTGCGCAGAGATGGATTTATGACGTTTTCCGGTGGTGGACGTTGATGGATTAGGTAGGTTTCGAAGTAGCAATCAGATTGACAACCAGTATAGTCTCAATTATCGTAACGATGCAGGTTGTTTTAGCAGAAAGATTGAACGTGACATGATATTTTCGTTGATCTTCTGGTTTGATTTATTTCGCGCAGTACTGCAGATGGATATTGTGGTATTGATATGGACTTCCACCGCTTTCAACTTTGACGTTTGAAGGCACCACTGCAAGCTAGATCGAGGCACCTCAAATGCATCCTCAAATGAGTATCTGGAATTGATTGGCGTGGTTGCCCACTGGGTAATTCCTATTGACCTTTGTGTCCACTCAGTGTGAAAGCGCACGTTCAGGCGACGTGGATTTGCGAGGGAGTGAGATCAGGGTGTGCGAGCAGACTCTTCTCTAGTCGACAGGTTGAGGTTGAACTCCTCGGTAGTTGAAGATCTCGGCCGGAAAGTGATGCGATCTCCACCTTTGGGCTTTTGGTAACTATTTTCCACCTACAGGCACTCGATCTCGACTTTGACCTGTTTTAGCCCAAAGATTTGTCAACAACTACTGTCTACTGTAGTAGGCATAAGGATTTCTCCGCTAGTCGGTAATAAGTGAAGTTCATAGGGTCTACATGTACGAATATCTCTGTTGATCGCCGGCGCAACCTGGCTCAGGTCACGTTCATCATGGGGATTGCAGGGTGACAGCGTAGCAATGTCTGCTTCTTCAACTGTTGTAGAAGTTTTAAGCCGCATGCCCTCGATAAAGAGCGCCCGCAGTGGAAAACCAGCAGCGGATAGGTTGTAACTAATATTCACTACTGAAGTACGAGATGTGCTACATGTAGCGAAAGCATTACACAATTGAGACTCTGAAACCATTGAGTTATCAAGCGGACTTCAATAGGCTGACTCGGACACTGCTGTACGTTAGAGTGTAAGTGATGTAAAAATCAATATGCGTTTTGCCACAATATCTCCCTTTCTCATTTTATGCTACCTCCTTGTCATCTACTTTACTGTTTGGGCTACTACACCGGTGTCCCTTGCTTTGCATGAAATCTACCGGTATCCAATCCGCCAACGTTCACCACCGGAAAACGTCATAAATCCATCTCTGCGCAACACACTATCCTGCCTTACTTCTTCAGCGTTACGCGAGACTTGTACGCATCGTACCGGCACTTCCCATACGCCAAGAAATCAAAGTCAATCGTCGACTGCACCGCCTGGATGTAACCCCACATCGCCCAGAACAAGTGCGATGCCAGCGAGTACGTGTTCGCCTCCAGACGCAAACTCTCGATCTCGTTGTCGCTCACAGCCGCCTCATTGCCGCCCTTACCTGCAAGATATGCACGGCAAAAAGTGCGCTGCTGCTCTTCTGTAGGGTATTTGCTGAAGTCTCCCAGATGCGCGTTCACCGTCTTATGGTAGTCGTACGCCCACTCACAAAAGTGGTTGCCCAGATCATACCCTCGAGGGTTGTAGCTCGTGTACTCAAAGTCGATCAGCACCGCCTCTCCCGCCTCGTTCTTCATGATGTTGCCGTACTGCAGATCGTTGTGACTCAACACGATCGGCGATGGCACTGCAGTCAGCAGCTTCTCCATCTCGTCCACGTCCTTCGCGTACTGTTTCAGGTCCAGAATACCCTTGAACTTGTCGTCCACACACTTGACTCGAGCCACCTCCAGCAGTCTTCGGATGCTGCTGATGTACGTGGGTTTCCTGTCGATTGCAATGTCCAACTCGTGGAATACGCGCAGCTGTTTGGCAATGGTGCGAGACTCCTCCGGCAGACGCATCCGCTTGCTCGTGTACGTCGTCCCTTTGATGAGTTTCTCTGCACGGCCGTTGGCAAACTGTCCCAGCAACTCCACGCCAATCTTCTGCTCCGACAGCAACTGGAACAGACGCGTCTCCTCCACGCGAGAGAAGAACGACTCGGTGCCTTCTCCAAACACGCGAACCAGAACGTCACGCTGCTTGCCGTCGGGTTTCCGTACAGCGAAGATGAGGTTTGTCATGGCTCCTCCGAGGTGTTCTACGTCCACCGAGTCGGCGTTGACGTCCGCCCAGGTGGGGATGCACTGTTTGAGAGTCACGACGGTCGACGCCTGTAGCTTGAGTTTGGCCTTGTTAGCGGCGGCCACAGCCGTTAGGTACGGTCTCGTTAGTAGGGAGATGTTGGTCATGAGTTTGGCTTGGAGGTTGCCGGTGGCCGTCACTTCACTTGCTGGTGCTGCAACAAATGCTGCTGTGCCATACAAACCATTGACTTATTGTCGAAAAACAATATATTGCTAAAACAAATTACTTTCAAGATATATTTCTCAGCAGATCCCTGTAAAGGAACAGACATACGTCACACATCATATTTGTATCGGCTATGTTAAAGTTCTTCGTCAGAGTCAGAGTTTAACAAGTCCCACCAACCAGTCAATAGGTCGCAAGCTTGTAATTGCTCCTGGAGTTTATGATGCAAGTCTTGCTTGGTTCATAAGTGGCGAGTGCAAAAACGCTCTAACGAACGCTCATGAAACTATCATTGTTTACTACACTGTTACTAATAAAGTTCATGCCTCTATCCGACGGCGACTGCCATTGATCAGCGTTTAATCGATTATTCACCGTCACTAGCAGCCCGTCCACGGACAGCACGATTGGGACCGGAACTTTGCAAGAGTGGCACTGGGCTCCTGAACACGTGTACTAGTAGTGCTGCAAGATTGTAAGGTCACATCTCCCTGTGTTGATCGCTGCTGGTAATGCAAATGCGTCACTCGATATTTATTGAATGTGAGCGCAACCTACCAGCGATCGTCGTGGAGTTGGGATTTCCGGGGTGATGTACATGCCCGCAAATTGCAAGTCGCAACAGTGACTCTTTATCTTAACGATAGTTCACTTGGACGCTGCGCGTAAACGCCGTAGCAAGCTATCTGGTCTCTAGCCTACGAGAACGACACCTACAGCATTGTGCAGCGTACAAGGAGTCTACGCTATCAGAAGCATGCGACGGCAGTGAACAGCAGCAGGCCGTACTGGTAAGATACAAGATACTTTGCGGATGCAAAAGGATTTTGTGCAAGTCGCCTGAAGTGAACACCCCTTTGTCGCGATGTCCGTAATACACGTACAACGAAGTTACTGAAGTACATGTGTTATTATGAACACTTTCGTGGGAAGCCCCAGCATCCGGATCCGCCCGCACACCACGCGACGAGGCGCTCTCTATGGCGTATGCTTTCTCTGTCGCAGGGTCGTTGGCTGTCAGGCAAGGACGACAGGAACCATTGAGTGGAGAAGATACAGTGTAGAACACCGTGTTTGCTTGTCCAAGCGCCAGAAGCAGCTGTATTTCGGGATCCAGGAGGGACCGTAATCTGGCGTTAACAGCACTGCCACGTCGCACGCAGAATGCCATACCTGTTGTATTTACACCTATGCCTGCAGCAAGTGCGTGGCGGATTATTCTGGTTTACGGTCGTGTCCAGAATCAACGCTGATGGTCCGCAAGTGGACAAAGGCCCTCTGGCGGACCAGCAAATGACTTTTCCATGCCTCGTAATGGAGTGCCAACGCTACAACCAAGTGCATAAGTGTGATGAGGTGCTCTTCACCGGCGGCACGCTTCGATCATATCGCAGAAATGGCAGTTTAGACAATCAACAGCTGAGCAACGGAAACCAACCGAGCACCAAAAATCAACTGGACTTCGCTTTGTCATGGGCAAAGTTTCAGTTCCACGCACATCGCTTGCACAAATGCGCTTCTCTTGGCTCTTGCGGATCTGCCATCAATGACAACCTACCATGGTAATGCGATGGTGACCACCGATCGATCGAAGCTCGAGGAATGCTCTATTGCCATCCAACAGCAGTGTTTGCGCCGTATCCTCGGAACCGATGTCGGACTTCACATCTTTATTTTCCACCCCTGACCAAGTGCCTGAGTACTTTTCACAGTTAACATGTCACGATTCGTGTGCTTGGTGTTAACTGCCTTTACAGCATTGCTTATGCTTTCGGTGCACGCCGCTGGGACCAAGAAAGCTGTCTCGTTCCGTGTACTGGATGACGATAAGCAGGACGCTGACCAGGAAGAAACGATGGACATAACGTCATGGCCATCACTGCGCCTCGATTTCAAGATCAAGCAGAAATCCATGCGGGTCTACGGTCACTCAAACTTCTCCATCACTGCCAACCCCGTCATGACCGTCCAAGACAAAAGTTTGCTCTATGACACGTCCGCCACTTTTACGGAAGGCACCACACGCCACAAGTACGTGCTCGTAAACGGCACTGCCTACCGGACGAGCACCGCTCTGGATAACAAGTCTGCTTCGCCAGTAGTAAAGTGTCTGGACTGGGACGACATGGATGTCCTCTCACTCGTTAACTCGCTTGTCGGTATCTTGAGCGAGGCCGAGCCCAGTAAAAAACAGGAAGGGGCGCTCGGTGCGCGACTGGGAAGTTGTTCAAGGCGATTCTTGCAGGCACTGAGTTAGATGTGTGCTCGGATTCCGCGGGCTTTACGATGCACGGAAGTACCATGGATGTCATTGTGGAATATCTGGAGGAACGAGCAAACATTAAAGTCCCTCCCGTCGATAAGAGTGAGAAGCGTGGATGCGAGAAGTTAATTTCGGCGACTGCAGTAACCCCAACCGGAAGGACAATACTGACTCGAGACAACTAAGTTCGGCGCCGTGAGGAAGCTGAAGGATATCTTAACATTAAGCCTGCGCAACCAGGCAGACAGTCGATGCTAGACTGTCGTTATAGCTAATTACCAATAATTTTTAACCCAATGACGCAGTTGGTTAACTTGGCCTCTAACCTCTATCCGAAGAAACAACATTCGCGGTGTGTGTTGCAAGGTGAATTCTTGGCTTGCTCGTCGGATTGCAATTGGAACGTCTGGAGTAATGCTGCTCGATTCTGTGGGCTTGTCGGGCATTGCATGCACACAGCAGCCCCTCGAGTGGCGTATGTCCCCTCAGGGCAGGTATTCGAGTGATAGTCGGGAGTGGCAAACGGACAAAAGTATCCTGCAGGGCACCACCCGCTGCAGTATGCAGCGCTAAGCCCCTCAACGTCCCCATAAGTTCCCTCTGGACAGCGGATGCGAATGCCTTGGCGGCAATAAAATCCTTTTGGGCAGATTTTCATGTCGTTCTGCGTCGCATTTCGGCCATCATCGACAATTCCTCCTGTCAAAACACTATAGTATCCGCTTGGTACGAGCAGTGGCGTATTCGCAGTACCCTCCGGGCAGTAGACGGAGCTATTACCACACTCGATCTGCGTGATGGACGTACTTGGAGGGCCCGGATACGATGGGCAGTAATATCCAGCGGCACATTGTCCCGAACAAGCAGCAATTCTGAGACCAGAGGTGGCGCCGTACGTACCAGCGGGGCATTGGTATTTAATGCCCTCTGCGCAGAAGTAACCTGGTTCGCAAGGCTGCTGGGAGACTCGCGTAGCGTTGGTTGGGCCAATACCGTAGTAGCCTGGTTGAATGCGCAAAGGTTGTAGCGCACCGGCGGCACAGATAAATGCATCGCCACCACAATCACGCTCGGTAGGGGACGCACTTCCGTCAGGGCAGTAAAAGCCTTGCTTGCATTGACCCTTACATAGCGGGGAAATCTCGCCATATTGATCGCCATAACGTCCAGAAGGACACGAATACTTTTTGCCGGCTACGCAGAACGATCCGGGCTCACAGATGCGCTGGGCATCGCGAGTGGCCTCGTTCTTTGGCGCTTCCTCCCCTATTGACGCCACACTGTACTCCTCAAAACCAGAGGCAGTGGTCAACAGTTTGTCTGCACCGACCGGCAGCAGCCGCACGGAGTAATAGCCTGCCCACACAGGTGTGGGAACCGCGCTGCCACTTGGACAAAAGACGTCTGCATCCCCGCACAACTGAGCAGTGCTGTTACGACTCGCAAGAGGACAATAGAACCCGGAAGAGCAGACTCCAGAACAAGTAGCCTGTGTTTCCAGGTTGGCGTCTCCGTAGTGTCCTGCAGGACACGGCGATCGCACGCCTCCTCTGCAAAAGTAGCCCCGCTCGCATGGAAATTGCTCAGAACGTGTGTACACGGAATCATTGCTCGCTGCGCCATCACCTAGTGATGCAACTAGCGCCTTGGGCACAAGTTCGCAGCTTAGTGTTGCCATCACAAAACGCAGTGTGAAGATCGATGTGTCAAAGCTGTCTCCACCGGCCAAGCGGAAGCAAGTGCATGATCGTTTGTCGCTCGTGCTAAAGGTCGTAAATTGTGGGCAAGACACACAGAGAGCTACATCATCTCCCGTGCCAGGTTTGAACGTGCCGTTCGGACAAACCACGCATCGAGCCACCTGAAATGAGTAGTCACCATAGTTTACCGCGATGGGCGCTCGGTTGGTGACCAAATCCAAAAAGGAGTTGACTGTGGTGGAATAGTCTCGATAGCGTCCAGGACTACATCCAGGTGGTTGCTTTGTGTTTGGAACGATTGCGCGAACTGTCAGCGACGTATAATAGCCAGCCAGCGCATCCCAAGATTTTGCTGAAGCCGCAGGACAGTACACTGCCGCAGATCCACACTCGCGTTGGGTCGGAGTCGTACTGCCTGGTGGGCAATAATATCCAGCAGCACACGGTCCGGAGCACGTTGGATTAGTTTCCTGCGCATTGGACCCGTACGTCCCTGCCGGGCATGGATAGCACGTGCCTCTCCACGCAAATTCACCAGGTGTAGCTTCACGCTGGGCTATCCATCTTTTTCCTCCTGCATTCTGTTCTGGTACCGCACAATACCCTTTAGACGTAGCAGTTGGTAGGGCAGAGCCCTGCGGGCAAAACGAAGTACTTGTAGCGCACGCAACAGCCTGGGCCACAATGCTGCCTTCCGGGCAGTAATAACCAACAGCACACGGACCCGAACATCCGATCATCGTCAGCCCTGCCTTGCCGCCGAAAGTTCCTGCAGGACACGCGTGACGCTCTCCATCCACGCAGTAATGACCTGGTTCACATCGACGCTGGGTGACACGTGTAATACGATCCTTGGCGAGGTCGTCTACCAACGTGTCAACTGCAAATGAGGATCTCATCGATTTATGACGGCCGATAGAGTAATATCCCGGAGCCACTTGCGTCGGAAGCGCCGAACCAGGTGGGCAGAAGACGTTAACGCCACCGCAAGGAAGTTGTGTGGAACTCGTGCTACCTCGAGGGCAGTAGTAGCCTGCTGTGCAAGGCCCTGAGCATGCAGCATTTGAAAGTCTGGTCGTGTTACCAAAAGTTCCACTTGGGCAGAGTCTTGAACCACCTGGAGCTTCATCTGGACTGCAAAACGAACCGATTGGGCAAACAATCTCCGCGGTCGCTGAGAGCTCCACGACATGTGTGCCAGTACTCGGCAGTCGAGGCTCAGCGCTCCCAGCCGGACAGAACGTGCCTTGATCGCATGGCCAAGTCGTCGCAGATGTAGTTCCCTTTGGACACGCGTAGCCGATAGGGCAGAGCCCTGAGCAACTTGCGTCAGTAAGGCCCGTAACGGCACCGTACGTTCCGGCCGGGCACGGGATCGGATCAACACTAGCCTTGGGGCAATAGTGACCCACAGGACACTCGTCCGAGCATTGCGGCGTTGAAAGCTTTGCCGTGGCTCCATAGGTGCCTGCAGGGCACTGCTGCGATCTCCCAGCCACGCAAAAATACCCTGAATCGCACGGATTGACGCTCCTACGACGGCGATCTGTCTGCTCTCCACTAAATGCGTAGTATCCATCGGGCACTGGTATCGGCTGCCTCGAGCCTAATGGACAATATCGATCCGCGGCACCACACTCGAGCGGTGTTGCAGTTCCTTCCGGGCAGAAGTAACCTTCAGGACACGGTGCTGAGCACTGTTTCGTTCTCAAACCATCCTCGGCTCCATAGACACCAGCAGGACATGGCCATCGTTCACCACCACTGCACCAAACATCAAAGCAGATGAAGAATTAGTAGCGACTTCGACGGCGACATAAAGCTCGATAGCGCATTGAACGTACGTGCAATAAGATCCGGCTGGGCATGGCATCGTGCCAGGGCATGGCTGCGTTGTGGTTGCCCCTCTACTGGATAGTAGCCTTCGAAGCTGCATGGGCGTTCTACCCGATGACCACTTGGCCAGGCATTCACGCCTTGTGCTGCTTGAACGTCCCACGCCAACCACGATACCACCGCAGCAAGCCACAATAATGACAACAACCTTGAAGCGCCGTCCCGATGCATCCGTTTCCAGCCGAAAGATCGCGAGCATCAAACGATAGACACCTTATCACTGCAAAACAAACCACCACATTGGTCAAGGCAAAACCAATTTACGTATGAAATGCCAGGTTATTGGGGGAGAACGAAAAGGGTGCTAAGCCTCTGAGTACACCGCTGTTTCGCTACATAAGCTACACTACCGCTTCCGTTGTACTCTTGTCTGTTCCTCCTCCTCCTTCCTGTCCAGCTACTTGTCTGGGCCATGGCGTCAGTCCATAACTCGCCTAAGACGAGGTTGAGCCTGCTGTACCCTGGGCCACCTGGAGGTTGCCCTCGTAGTAGACCTGCCACAGCTGCACGAACACCACGACGTACACCACTAGCAGCGAACCGAACACGTTCGCTGTAAAGGTGGCGGCCGTGTGATCCCAACCACAGTACTCTGTGATACTCATCTTGACCATGGGGTAGAACTGGCTCATGACGAAGAAGCCAAAGAACATGGCAGACACGTAGTTCCACGGGTTCGTGGCGTTCTCGTACTGGAAGAACCGGATCAGAGCCACCAGCTGACTGAACAGCAGCGTGAAGAAGAACAGCACGTTCGGGATTTCCGTCCATGACGTCTTCTGACCGGCACCAGTGTTAGCCCACGACTTGTCCTTGCCTGTCACACGCGCCTGAAGAGCCTCCCAAATGGCCATCATCGTGATGAACGAGAATGAGAACCATGTCTGCTGAGCACGCCACACGTCGTTGTTGTCGACGGCGCGGTTAGCCAGCAAGTTCAGCACCCAGCGGCAGAAAGTCACGGGCAAGAAAGAGTACAGGAACTTCGTACCCTGTGCGTAGATGGGGGCATCACCCGTGCACAGGTAGTAGACGGCGATCGACACGTAACACAAGGCAGGGATCGAACCGAACGGGTACAGCACCGAATCGTAGAAGAACATCTTGCGCGGGAACACAAGAGACGGCTTCGGGTCCGGGGCAGGCACACGCGGCGGACGCCAGTCCGGTCAACCTCGCTCTCATTCTTCATCAGAAGAATTTGTACAGCACCCTTGGCCCAACGCTTCTTCTGACCCATGGCAGCAGCCACCGTCTCGGGCACGGCACCTTCACACAGACGAATGCGGTCCTTTGGATCGCCCTCAAAGTCTTTGCGGAAGTAGACAGAGTCCCAACCAGACGTGTGCAGCACGTTACCCGTATAAGCATCTTCTGTCTGGGTACCGTACTGAATGCCACCGACAGAGTCGAAGGCCTGCCGACGGAACACAGCGTTCGTACCAGCGAAAGCGGCAGAGTCAAAACCATCACGACCACACTGCACAGCGTCGAAGAAAATGGTATTCTTGTGACCACACGGATCGCCCATGATCGTCAGCTGCGGCGTGTCCTCGAAGTACTGCGGCGTCTGCACATACGACACCTGGTTCCAGGAAATGTCGTCACTGTACTGGCGGCCTCCACCGTCCACGGCCTCACCCTCCGAGAAGAAGAACGGCAGGACAGCAAGCAGGAACTTCGGATGCGGCTTCATATCATTATCCAGAATCAGCAAGTACTTGCCGTCGGCACCTTCGTTGAACAAGGCGTTGTTGATGTTACCGGCCTTAGAGTGATGCGTCTCGGGCTTCATGCGACCGATGAAAGTCACACGCGGGATGCCACGGTCACGGTAATCGTAGTCGTCTGACAGAGAACCAACGGCACAGTCACGACGCTGCACGCCCTTGGAGCCCTCCTTGCGGAGTTCACGCACCGAGCTGTGCTGGCGACGCCACGACTTGAGACTCGCGTCGTCCTGGACAGGTCCCACGACACGTTCGTGCATGAGGCGCGCCAGGTCACCACGCAGATCACCAGCAAACTCAATCACCTTCGTGTTCACCGTCACCTTGAAGTGATTGTTAGCGTCCCACACCGACTTGGTGTAACCATCATCCAGAATGTAGATGTGCAGCAACTCTGGGGGTACTGCATGGCCAGACAGTTCTTAAGCGTCTGCATCGAGTCCGTCACAGGTTCCATGTAGTGACACAGGAAGACGTCAACGGTCGGCCACTGCTCCTTCGGGATCGGCGGCTTGAAGTCGTTCATGTAGCGAGCGCCACGACGAATCGGACGCCACATACTGAAGTTGAACAGCAGACCCAGGAAATAATTGAGGAACTCACTGAAGATCATCATAGCGTACATGAGCCACGACATGAAAGGCACGTCCTGGATACAGTAACCGTCACCCGAGCTCGCGTCAAAGTTCTTCGACGAACTGTAGCAGCCCGATATTTCACTGGCCGACAGTTCGCTGCAGGGCAACGTGGGGGCGGCGTGGTCGCAGAAGTATTCTTGCGGGTACATCGTCGTCAAGTAGTACAGCCAGAAGATACCAGTAGCAGCCACACCAAAGTAGAACACGTGGAACATTCCTGATCCAGACATTTTGTACTTGCGGATGTTGGGCGTCTCCACCGGCTCAGCGGCGCGGTTGGCAATCGAGTATGTGCTCATGGCGAACGACCGGAATGACGGTTCATAGTAGTTGCGTACACCAGCAATCGAGTCGTTGTATTGACTCATCTTGCCATCGGGGCCCTGCACTCCTGAGTCCATGAAGCGGATGCTGCGTCCATTGTCCTTCATGCTGACTCCTCCTTCCTTGGCGTGCTTGGGGTCCACAAATGACGTCGTGCTCATGTACGTACGGTGAGGCATCTGCTGCCAACGGTCAGGCACTTGGCTCTTGTTGTTCATAGACACTGAGGGCATCTGCGCCTGTGAAATACTCACATCAGGGTTGGCCTCGTCACTGGGCATGGCTTCACCACATTCGGTACAGAAAGCTGTACCACTGGGGACTGTAGCAAAGCAATTCTCGCACACCAGACGGACACGTTCCGTCATAGTCTGAGCTGGAAGTGTGGCACCAGTGGGAAGTTCTGGCATTTGTTCCTCTACGGGTCCCAATTGGGCGTGAGCACCCACACGGTTGTAGCAGCCAATTCCCCAGCGCATGGACAATTGGTTTAAACAACCGACGACACCCACAGCCGCCCAGATAATGAACATGAGCGTTTGGGCACCAGAGTCGATACCATTAAGTGCCGCCTTGCCACCTTCCTGGAAGGAAGTGTAGGCCACATCTGAGAGTACAGCCGAAGAGTCTACGAGTCTAGAGACACCGTCTGCGGCCAGCCATCCTCCAGTTAAGGAAGAGAAGATAATATACTTGAAACGGTGATTCTCCAGCTCGGTTGTCTTGGAGCTACTGCTACACACCAGTTCGAAGATAATCATAAAGGCAATGACAAATTCTTGTCGAGCCAACTGATTGTCACTTGGGAACACGTTAATCCGTCGTAAGCGTCGATGAGAAGCAGGTAACAGGCAATGAGACCGCCAGTCACGAGAATAAGGATGTAAGGTCGAAAATAGTCATGAAACCGACGATGAGCGCGATTACGAATCCTGCGCCACCACCAGCAGCCACGGCGATCCATTCGTTAGTATCGGATAGAGATACGATAGCAGTGAATGCGACCACAAAACCCCTAGATATTGTAAAAAACATAAAAAGAAAACGTTAGTTAAATATAGATACTTGTTTTCGGATGCTTGTTTTCGGACGTACATGGCGAAGGCGGACAGGAACTGCGTCGTGACGAAGATCGAGCGTGCGAAAGCGACACGCCGCCCAGGATGCCCACCACCGAGGCGATGATGCCTGCCCCGGTGAGCCCCATGGTGAAGAGTACGCGCTAACTTGTACCTAAGCGGGTCTTGGTTCTTTTCGGCTCCCTGCTCCATGGTGAACGACAAAGTTCGATATGCCACCAGCGGGAGCTTGAACTTTGAATTCACGATGGAACGCCGAATTTTGTGTGAGTTCTTCAAAATCAAAGAGCACACAGCAGCTCCGGCCGCATGCTTTTAAGTCTTCGCCTAGGTCTAGTCCCTCGCCTGCTCAGGGCAGACGTGTCGCTTGATCGTCAGCCGAGACATCAATAGTCAACGTAAAAAGCCCCTTCCAGTCGTCTCTGAATTACACCGAGGATCGCAAAACGCGCAGCATTATCCACTGCTGATCCAAAGACAATCGCAACAGTTTTGTGGACGAAATTGATCTGCCCCCACCACAGTAGGACTTGTTTTCTTCACGCTACGATCGGGTTTTAAGCCACGTGTCGACTGTTGAGGCCCTTCTAATATTTGTTGTTCGTCATCCAGACCATGGGGTCGGTAGTTTACAAGCCATTTACCTAGCCATCGGCACGCTTCCAGAGGATCTGACAGCTTAATTTCCAGTAGCTCCTGCAGTCCTTCGGCTAACACCTTCTCGACGCTGCTGTGTGTTGCCCCAGGAGCTGCAATCGGCCTCTGGGCTACAACTCGAGCGTTTACCGCAGACGCATTTGATAAGTCACCGGCAACGGATGCGCTACCAAAGAAAAGCGAAGCTCTCGTGCTGCGCTGACACTGGAATCGCTGCCATGCGTGGCATTTCGAGTTCCATCTCTCCAAAACGTGCCCTCAAGGTCCATGAGTGTGTTTCACGCGCCTTGATGCTGTTTGTAGGTCCCATAAGTGCTCGCCACACTGATTGCATGTGGACGTGATAATTGCAACGCCACAATTTCACCGCTGGTCATAAAATTCAACAGTGTTTCAAAGAATGCCTTACCGCGGTGCTCGGCGTAGAATTCACTGGCTTGATCACGAGTGAGCAGAAGGCGACGCTGATGTTCCACCGTGAATCCAAACAGGGCGATCAAATTGACGATTTCATCTACAACCTCAGGCTTGCTTGCAGCATTAGCTTGATGATACCAAACGTACGCTCAACTGGGGTACCTTTGGGTGGAATACCAGCGAAAGAAGCACCATCAACAGGATTGCCGATGTTTAACCTTGAATCGAAGGACATGAACAAACCACTTTCAAAGCCCAGAGCGTCATGGCCTGCTGTCTCGTTGGGGTAAAGTCCTGCTGGCAGCTCCAATGATGGCAGTTTGGAAGGCACTTGAGCACGCACAGACTCTGGAAAATACAATCGTGCTAGCTCCAAGCTGGCTGGTCCCACTACAGCTCGTAGCGAATAGCTTAAGTCGAGACCTTCGATAACAAGAACGTCAACACCTTTGTCGCCCACTACTTGCTCCGCGTGCTGCACAATATTATCACAGACTTGGTGTATTGGTCCCTCACCAGGTATCCGTGTGAGACCACAAAGCACTACGACATCATCAGTCGAGAGAGCGCAATTCTCCATCGTTGATACGACAACTGCTCGAGCCTCTTTACCAAGCTTTGTGAGCAGAACTTCCTTCCCATTTGGGAAGTTCGAGTGAAAAGTAGGCAGCAAGACGATTGTTGCACGCTCTAATCGTGGTGTAGCAGGTGGAAATAAAAGGAATCTTTCACGACAAGCACAACTCAAATGTGCACTGTTGGTGATACCGTTCTGAATGGCGTCGAGACCACAGAGAGCACGAAGTGGCCACTGGTCATGTGGCACCGACCCAGCCAACGCCTTCTTACGTGCAACAACTGGATCC
>VKKV01000128.1:0-92875 GCA_008080845.1 Phytophthora kernoviae | reverse complement strand
TAAATAACCAACTGATTACGTGCTCTACAATTCTACGCCTATTAAAGATCCTCATAGATACCTCTGTACCTAGTTCCACTACTCCTCCCTTGGGCCTATAACGCCAACCAGCTCGAGAGCTTCTGATGCATGTCGTTAACCATCCGAGTCACGTGACGATGCTGTTTTGGACGCTGTTCAGTAGAAATGAGCTCCTTGTTGCTTGTAAAACACCTCACGATTGGCCATAAACGTTGGGAATCTGCGCTGGCTGGTTCATCGACAGGAACATCACAGCCGCAAAGATGATACCCATCACAATTTGTGCGTTCATTACGTAGAATTGATAGTACACACTGTCGTTGAGAAGTCGCATCACAATCAGCATGAAAGCTCTCATCTTCAAATACGCCGCGTTTCGAACTGTCATTTTGGCTTGGCGTGCATGAGCGTGATTGTACTGACCCAGAATACCTGACAAAAGTCTGGGAACGGATACATGAATTTTGCCTTGGTCGCCACTAGCTTGGAAGAGTCTAAGACAGCCACCACACCCTTATAGATAGATAGAAGTGCGGGGCAAAAGCTTTGCAAAGTCACTAAGGCTGTGCGGGACAACGGCCCTTAGTTCAGTGTCGTATTGGTCTTGCTAGTTTGTTCCAAGATCCATCAAGAAGTTAGCAATATCACGATGCAGAGGTCGTTTAAATCCCATGCCTCGAAGTAGCCAAGCGCCTCTTCTTGATGACCGTTGCACATGGCTTGCCCCAACATTGAGGATGAACACATCATCAAAGAGGTTAAATATTTCAGGAGGGGACTGAAACAACGGCAGTCGTGTGGAATTTCTTCGCCAAACTCCATTGTGTAGCAATGATGTCGGACACGGCAGCACTGTCAAGATCCGTGCTAATCTCATCCAGCAACACCACTTGCTGGCTGCCGAATTGCATTTCGCCAGTAGTGACGCGCTTGCGCTCACCACCTGATACCCCACGCAACATGGCATCTCCTACAATGATATTCTGGCAGATCTGAAGCCCAAGTTGCTGGATCATAACTTCAGGATGATATTTAAGCATGGCCATTGCAAGCGACTAAAACCCTCGACATGCAAGTCACTTGTCGACCTAATTGTCAATTGGCAAATGAGCTGTTTCCTTGCTTTGGACTCGTTCACGACATAACGGTCAATCACTTGGTTTTTGTAAGGATGTGGTAATTCGAGCCATAATTGCAATCAAAATGATTATGTCTGAAGCATAATTGTGCTTATTATTATGAAAGGCACCGAGAATGTCCACATTTCCTATTTTTTGTGGAAAATATATAGAATTCAATGAGAGCTCAAGATGATCGCAATGCCTGTTTCCGCCTTCGATCCAATGTAATGAGATGACCAGACCCATTACAAAGGCCAACTTCTGGAACAGGGACGTCAACGTAGCGAGGAACATGCTGGAACTGCTCAAGAGCGGATTAAAGGGGAAGCACGGAGCGAGACGACTGAGAGCATTTCGGTGAGGTCAGTAGCACAAGAAACGTAGACAGAAAAAAGTGGCTGGAAAGACTCGCAGCGTACGTGTTGCGAGAATGCGTAGCCAGCCACATCCATATATTCGGGCATAGGGACCAGTAGGACATTCTCAGTGCCATGAGTAATACCCTTTTCAGTTCCAAGTTTTCAAGTTGAAGCTGCCCGTCATGAGCCTTCAGAAGTGCTCAGCGAGTCGAAGAGGCTTAAAGAACATGCTCGTATTATGGCGATATGGTAGACAAGCGCCTACGTCCGTCATCACCATGGAATGTGTTGCCGCGATCTCCATTATCCCAGGTCCTCTCTCGTTCCTCTTCCAACCACCGCTCTCGTTATCGTCGCTCATGAACGCCTCAAGAATTTATGCTCGTGTCATGATTCCAGCCGACACAATGCATTTAGTCTTCCAATTCGGCTCCCGATCTGGCCTTTCGTCATCACCTGGTCCAGCTCACGACGGATGTTCTTCAAATTAGGTCACTCGCTCGTGCGTGTCAATTGCGTCCAATGAGTCATTGGTTCTGTAGCACTTTCGCGCCTTGTTAAGAACAGTCGTATGTCTGTTCCTAATGAAAAGGAAGGAGAGATAACTTCCAGGGGCTTAGTTTCTTCCCCTTTATTTAAAGCGTACTGGCAATGAGTCATTTTGCTCTAATAGTGATCAGCCAGTAAATCGCTTTTGGTAGCATCTTTATGTGAAGTGGCTCCACTCAAAACGTTCCGAAGGGTGCATCACTGCAGCTATGGATTGCGCTGCATTTATGCAGTACCATGAGAAAGTAGTTGCTCACTTGAGCACACCCACTTGCTGCGCAGCCAAGGAGCCAACGTCATTTTTGAGAATCAGCTAGCGTTACTCGATGTGCCGGGCTCTTTACATGGAACATCTCGAGGTGGTGCTCGTTTTAAATGCTCAGAACCTTACGCGTTAATACTGAGAAGCTGACCTACAAGAGATTAAGTTCAGCTTACTTGGCAAGCGCAAATGCAGCACCGAGATGCAAAAGATTCGTATCTGATTCGACGAGAACTTACCCATTTCGTGTTGCTCAAGTTGATTGAGTTGGTGGTCGAGATACGCATAATCTAACCTCCGTACAACTTTGACAGCAAAATGTTTTTTTACATGTAGTGGGTCCTATTCACGCCTCATGAGTGACTAATCATCATAGCGAATACTGACGACGCGATTCTCACAAGTCGCCGCGAACGAGAAAATTAGGAATAGTACGCCTTCATCAAACGCGCTTCCCGCTGAAGTTGACGAGCTGACAATACTCAGGAATGCTGCTTTGCACGCTATCGCGAACTTGTGCTTGACCACTGATAGCGGTTCACCGTGGTGACGCTGAAACGCATCGTCGTATTTCTCCTTCAGTTCCGGCCTCACTCCCAATCTGAGGAACGTGAGCTTTTGTTTATCTTCAGCATTTCCAAGAACGCCAACACGTTCGTCTCGTTAATTGCGCATGACATATCTGACCCAACCACATTCAGTTCCGACAACTGCTCGACGAAGGGAAGCGTTGATCTACCGATAGTTTCAGCTAGTTGAGTGATCTCATCGTTTGTGGAGAAGACATTCGCAAGCCCCAGACGCACGATCTGCGAATTCATTCGCTCCGCATCAACGCAGAAATGGTCGGAGTTTTTAAGCTGAATACCGTCGAGGAATAGCTCCTTCAACTGAGGGCACGCCTGACAAATGGTAGCCATGCTTATTAAGTATAATCCCATAGAATAGACAGCCAAAAATTGCAACGGATCCCCAACTAATTCCAAGAAGTTTTCAAGCGCACTCCCATCAGTGCCTGGGTGGAAAGGGAGAGCCAGGGTCAACGCCTTGAGGCCAAAAGGCTCGTCGATCGGCCTCCATGAATGACATTGCTCAATTTGCCTCGCACTGACTCGGTCTGCACGGACGACACCAAAACCTGGCAATACTGCATCTAGATACGGCGAGTCTGGATTATCGTCACCACCCACGACATGGAGCCACGAGTCTTCTTCAAGCAGAATTGACGATGCTATGTTTTCATCGTGATTGCCGGCTTCTTCCCCAATGAGAGTAAATTGTGTTCCTTCCTGAAAATATCCACTTTTGTCACTCCTGTTGGTGTTCTGTACCGTGACTCCTTCCTGGTAGTTTTCTCGAAATGCTGGTATCGGTGGGTTGTTAGTGGAAAGCACCGTGGTGATAGCTGAGTTACAATCATGTGTCAAATGGGCAGGTGAAATGAGAACTTTTGTCACGGACGATTCTGTCTTCGTCCTAAACAAAGCATAAGTCAACCACCGCCACTTCCAGTTTCGCAACTCAACCGAGTCGGATGATTGAAATACACCATACAGTCGAAGATTCTTCGTGGCGGAGGCAGCAGCAATTGCTGAGCACAAAGCCGCAAACTGCCACTGATCGCTGCCATGACACCCCACGGAAAGTGATTGGATGCCACCTCGCTTTACCCCTCCAGAACCATGTTCGTGTATGACTTGTCTGCATAATACCGTGTGCAAAAAGTGCCCAAGGTTCTCTCGTGCTTGTCTGTCATTGTCAGCAATACCTTTTTCAATATGAACGCAAATAGTGAAAAAGGGAGTCGCGAGCCCAGCAAATGTATCAGTCTCTGCGTCAATGACCAAGAGGCATTGAAACTTCCCACATCAAGCCGAATTGACTCAAGCTGTAAAGGCAGTAGTGATCCCGAACTCACAGTAGGTCCTCGAGTAGCTTGAAGCACGTCAAACATCGCGGATAGATCGCGCAGGTGTTTCTCGAGGATGTCATTCTGCAACGCCAGGAGTTCAAACTGCAGCTCAAAAAGACTGAGTCCGCACCTCTGATAGTGCACGGATTCCTCGAGTCCAGTGATGATTCCAACTGCTCCAAGACACGCCGGGCCTCCAAATATTCTTCACTCACACGTTGTGTAGTTGCATCTACGAAAAATCGTCGACACACGACAGCAGGCGACAGTGAGCCGTTCCCTACGAATTTCTCATTGAATACGAAGCGGAACTGCGGGGACAGATCGCAGTCAAGGGGCAGGTCGTCTTCCTCCCTTAGTACGCGACACTGCTGCACCAGCAGCGCTCTCCATGCAGCGTTGTCCTGGACGGCAATGCGTGCCAGTAGGTCCAGAGCTTCTCGAATTTTTCCGAGCGACGCCAAGCCCCCTCCTCGGGTGTGTGGGGTAGTCGCACGACCACCCAGCGATATTCCCATCGAGACGAATTGTCCGCCACTTGACCTTCAAGATCTAGTCTCCCTCTTAATGCGTGACACCACGGATATACGAACGACCAGCGAGAAGGAGGTGCAGCATCAATGAACGCCATGCTCGACTCTGCATAATTGAAAATGCCTCGAATTCGGCGTCATTATTGGCTGAGATACTGGTCAGCCAATAGATTTCATCAATAATCCATGTCTACACCTGCATGGCGCCATTCTCTGCGTTCATGCGTTTGTTGCCTTCCTGTTTTGCATTGCATTTTATTTTCTAAGTTGTCGTTGGCTTTCCTGCTTTACTTGTTTTTGTCCATCCCTTTCTTCTTCTTCGTGTATTGTACGGCGTGGCGTAAGTCAATGCAGTCCAGACGTACAGTGCCTAGGATGCGTTCAGGCAGCTCCATGGCGCTCTGTGCCTCAATCACGAAGGCCAAATCGATAATGAGGTCGCGAGAGAAACCCAGCAGCAGGTTGAGGATACCTGTCGCCACGGTGCTGCTGCCGATGTCGTAGTCCGCCTCCAAGTAGCTCTTGCCCTGGTAGTAATTCTGGTAGATTTTGGTGCCCAGGATAGCTGGCGTCGTGCCCACACCCTCACGGATGGGCCAAGTGCCTTGCACCACTCGTGGAATCAACTTCAATCTCTGAGTACGGAACTCATCACTGGGACCTCGCAACAGTTCATGACAGAGGTCAGCAAACACAGAGTTCTTTTTCAACTCGTCGGGGTCCTCTGGTGTGAAGTACAGCACGAGCGAGTGGTGAGGCGGACCAGGAAGCATGAAGTTGATAATGAAGATAAACGGGGGTCTTCAGGTGTTCCTGGTGTCAGCTTCTGGTCAAAGCCCTCACCCACAAACGACGACAACCCAATATGTTCCACCGCCTCGTTAGACTTGTACAGCTCCACGTTCACGAGACGCAGTGCCTGACGAGCGGACGGAACCTTCATTTTAGAAGATAAATACTGTGGGCCTCGCACTAAAAAGCCTGAACCGTTTGGTTCACTCCAGAATTTGGTAGGTAAGCCGTGCAGCACCGTGAGGTCTGTCAGATACCTCTCCAGCATGGGGAACTGCTTCTCCGAGACAATCTGTTGACTCGGGAAAGGAGCACCGCCGATACTCGCTCGTCGACTAAGAGGTGCAGTCACTGGTCGTTGAATCTGTCGTCCCTCGGAGGCAGTGATCGCCGTGATCATCTCCAGGAAGTACATTCCATAGGAATGGACATAATACCAGGACCGTGCCAATTTCGAATTCACCCAACCGTTTGGATTCATCTGGATTGTCAAAGTTACCCAGCACTCCTCGAAGTGGTTATCACTGTCCTCTTGAACACGTGGAGATATGATGAAGCCACCACCCATGATATTTGCGCGGACAGATCCAGAATTTGAGGGCACTCCGCGTGCGTTGTAGACTGAAAGCAAATGAAGTAGGAGCCATCTGGTTCCATGCGCCAGTAGCGTAGTAGGCACAAATCACGAGCTCCAACATACACTGGCCAAATATATGTCGGAAAGAGCTGCCAGTAGACCACATCACTATGATCTTCGATATGCTCCTCCAGCACGCGAGCCTTCTCAATGACGTGGTTGTTTCCGTAGAACGGCTATCCACGCGCATAAGCATTTCAAACACTTTCCGCGGCGACGCGTTGACCTTGAGGCTTGTGCGTAAAGCTGGTGGCGGCACCGACGCTCGGAGGCTGCTATGTTGAGTTGCATGCTCAGTATCCACACGGAGCTTACTCGAATAATCATACAGTTTCCAAGAGGTTTCCTGCGAAAACGTTGCCGATGTTCGGAAGCTTTTGGCAATGGATCGTGGCATTGATCCGAACGAGCCTGACCGTTGCCGATGTGCACCCTGGATTGATTTGGTCGACGACGAAACCCAAATTTCCCGTTCGATTGCTGTGATGCTGATCGTGCTCTCGTTTTACCAGTCGCTGAGGCTGACGCTAAGGTGCCATGAGATCTACAGTCGAGAAGCGGAGTAATGGTCGCCTCGTCGATTTCAGGGTCGTGGTCCATGTACCAATTCAAGTATCGCTTCCACTGTTCCTCGGCCTGTGCAATACATTCAAGGATACTATTGCGCCACCAAACAGCAGTCTCCAGCGACTCGGCAGCAAGAGCAATTGGACCCTTACTGCGACTTTGGGCAATCATAGCACCTGCTGCACCGGCACTTGCCGCAGCTGCAGCACTCATACTCATCCCCATCACACCCATGCCAACACCAGCAAGACCACCAGTCAGCACCACCGCTGTCGCCGCTGTGGCTGCTGCTGCCGCCGCCGCTGCGCGGTTCCGGAATCTCCTCGAAGTCGAACGTTTCACACTTTTGGCATCAAAGTCAGTCTCATGGGAGACAGTCGTGGCATCCAATGGAGACGACTGGAAGTCGCTCCCCAAACGAGATGGCGTAGCTCCAGGTGTCACTTCAGCTGCAACTCCACTCTCTTCTACCTCATCATTTGACACGTGGTTCAAATGTCTCAGTCTGAAGGTGAAGAGTTTTTGGTCTCAATTTTACTTGGCGACTCACGTACTTCATCCACCGTTGTACCTGGTCCCAAGATATACCAACCTCTTGGTTCTTTATCTCCTTTCTTCCGAAAGTAACACAAAAAGTGTGTGCCATTGGGGGTCGAACGGATCATAAAGTACCGTTCCCTCCACAAATTCACATGTTGGCCCTTCTTGCGTAGCCATCCTTCCATCCTGATCTCCCTGAAGACGACGCTGAAGATGAAGATATAGGTGAGCACTAGGTGTCTGTCTCGCTCTCTGCACATCTCCTCTACAATCTGGAGCAGTCTAGGTTTCATGACTTCCCTAACAGTGCTGTCGTCCAGCACTCTAGACGAAGACCTGGAGGATGGAGTATTGGCGTCCATAGAAAGCTCTGCAACTCGTTTCCGAGCGCGAAACTCGGCTGCCAGCTCCTCGTAGAACCTACGAGCCCTGTCCTGAAACAACGGGTCTTGTGTAGGCCTCAGAGCACGAGTATCAGTGCCAATTGTGGGAGCTCCAGCGTGGACACTGATGTAGAGCTTTTCCAGCGCTTTAAACACCACGCGTTTGCCGTTCTCGCGACTGGCATAGCATGCAGTGATGTAGTCGGCGCAGATAATGTCTAGCAGCATGTTGAGTCGGTCTCCGTCCAGCAGAATGTCCGGGATCATCCCTGTAGGGCGAGCCGCAGTGTCATCTTCAGCTTCCATTGTGAGCGTCAAGATGCAAAATCCAGAGTGAGGACATTTCAAAACTTTTATCTTGAAGTTTGTAAGGAGCTGAAAGCATCTGCGACATGTAGATACAAAGTAGAAGAGAAATGAACACAAAACTGGCGAGTTGGAAGAGGGATCCTGACGATATCGTCGGATACATCCAATGTCCATCATTGACATGGAATTGAACGACAGTATTTTGAATAGCCTTCCTACTAGTTTCTACCTTAAAGTCTAGACCAAGCAAATGTGTTGGATGACCGAGTCAATCCACTCGCGAGCACTCGACACACGAGAGTAAACACTAGGAAATTTTTCTGTCCACATCCTTCGTTGGAGCTCACGAGCCCCACCAGAATGTCTCCGCTATTCGTCTCCGCAATGACTGGACCACCTTGGTCCCCGAGACACGAATCAGTCCTCTTCACACCACGAGAGCACATCATAGTGTTGTCGACCGTCATTTCCTGGGAGCATTCCTTGTTGCCGATCAATTGCACCTCCACATTGTGCAGGAACCTGACTGCACCGCTTCCGCGGTGGTGTCGTTCCAACCGAGACGGCCCACCAACAGACCAGGCTGAACAACGGACTTTTCACCCGAGTCGAGTTTCACAGGCTTGATGCTCGTCTCCACCTCCAGCTCTAGGATCAAAAAGTCGCTTACGTAGCCTGTGTTGTTCGGGTGTGGGATGAATGACACGACCTTGATCTGCTCGCTATCTTCAGTGCCGGTGTAAAATTGCGAACCGACAGAAGCCCATCGGATGTTCTTGGTGATGCAACTCGTTGTTGTTAGGATGTGAGAAGGACTGATGAGCGCGCCACTACAGAAATTGTCATTGTCGGCAACGGAACGAACACCACTGACATATGTCTTTTCCCCTTTTGGGACTTGGGTCCACGGAGCGCTCTCACGATCGACGGCAAGACTCTTCGCAGCATTTGTGGGGTCCAAAGTCAACGCAATGGATGCAACAGCGAGAGCAGACACAATCTTCATCGTGGTGGTACACGAACCGGCAACGTACAAGAACAATTGACCTGGAGGAGGTAAATGCCCGAATGCTTTGCCTGAGGATGGTGTTTGGCAGGACTACAGCCATCTGGTGTCAAGAACCGGTTGAATGCTGCATTGAGTCTGCTAGGTTCGGTTGCACCGAATGTCAGTGCAGCAATAGTGCAAATGCTACGCAAAGTTGTGTGAACGACAAGGAGGAGATCTGCCAAATCTGAGCAACGGCTCCGTTGTATTGAAGACCCCGAATGGGTTGCACAAGTCGCATCACGCTGGACTAGTACTGGTTGATTCGGCAGTTACGCACGGCTAGTCGACCTGAGACCAATTCTGGTTCTCATGATCACCTGGTTTGCAATCGCCGCTCGTTCATGCGTCTATCGTATGTGACGTTGATATGACTCCAGCGCGAAGATGTCCCGATGTAGCACTTGACTTAAGCTTTACGCCCTGGTGAGATCAGAAACTTGAAGACTTTTTGGTTGCAAGACGACCGAAATCATCGTCTGCCAAAAATTGTCTCGTGTGCTTGGCCTGATGGGAAGCACCGAAGCACCGAATGTGCTTGCTAGCCGTATGGAGTTCGTGTATTACGTGGCTTGCTCGTAGACACAAGCCTCACCACCCTTCACTCGAACAAGGTAGCTTCTGCGCTGTGCGTCTCCTGCTGGAGTATTCATGCGGCGCAAAACGCATTGCGGTATGGATGCGTACAATTCTTCAGAGTATGTGGCGACTCCGCCAGAGTCCACTTACAGAGATGGCTGCAATGTACATTCTGTGTTTGAGCTGGAACATTCCTCGTTGCCATGCATAGGCATAGCCCATGTTTTGTCGGTGAAGTTGCAGTCGAGAAAAGCTAGCTAAGTTCGCATGTGCATCTTGCTTCGCGTGGCAAGTACTTGTAAGTTTAGGGCGTGTGAAGTACAGCTACTGTATAAGCACGCCCTGGTGCGAGCAATGCTGTCGTAACTGGTTCATCATTATCACGGCGAGACTTTCGAAGAACCGAAAGTCACCAGCCGCTCCGATCAAACTTTGCTTCGACATCCGGAGGCATGAATTCATTTTGCACATCTCAATGAGCAGCATGGTGTCTCCGCAGGCTTTTCTTTGGTAGGTCACCACCGGGTCTTCCAATCCCGCTGCCAGATGCAGAGCACCAAACAACCATTTCGGATTTCGTTAACTGCTTCCCAGTACAGTGTGAGCAACATCGACCCCAGTCGTCGAAATGAAGTTTGGCTCCGTATTTGCTACGGCACTTGCTGCCTTGGCGGTCATCGCCTTCCCGGCCGACGCCTCGACTGAAAATGTCGAGCGGAGACTAATTCTTGGTGGCTCCACCGTACCCGAGGGCAGGAAGCAATACTACGCTGGTATGCGCAACGCAGCTGACGGCAAGAATTTTTGCGGCGGCACCCTTATCAGCCCCATTCACGTGCTCACAGCTTCGCACTGCATCGAGTACGATATTCGTTGGGTCTCGGTTGGGTCGCACTTCAACAACGGCACTGATGATGGCGAGCAGATCAAGGTCGCAGCAGTGATGAACCACCCCAACTTCACCCGCGAGTTGAAATTCTCCAACGATTTCGCCATCCTGGAACTGGAAACGGCCTCATCGTTCACTCCTGCGAAACTTGCGAAGGCTGATGGATCGGACATTAAGGATGGCAGCACGGTCGTTACAGTGGGAACTGGTCGCTTATCGGAGGGCTCATCGGCTTTGGCTGGTCACGAACTGCAACGTGTGAACTCGACGATTATCAGCAATGCACAGTGCCAGACTGATGGCGGTATCACTGTCGACGATTCGATGGTGTGTGTGGCTGGTCAAGTGAGCATGGGATTTTGTGACGGTGACTCGGGCGGTCCTCTTTTGTGGAAAAGTCCAAGAAGGATACTGACGACGTGGTGGTTGGCGTAGTGAGTTGGAGGAACTGGCGAGATGGCGAGGTGTGCGGTCGAGGAAAAGGTCTTCCGATGGTGTATTCCCGCATCTCAAGCGCACGGGGATGGATCAACCCCATAACAAGCAGCTCGTGCTTCGCCTAGACTAGATATACTGCCGACATTTGTCAATGATAATGCAAACTACAAGTAGTGCTCCGTTCTTAACGCAATAAAGAAAAGCTTTGTCGGCGTATGAGTACACCATACTTTGGGTTTGGCTAGGACTTGTCAAGGTAGTCATCAATGCTTTTAGTTTAATGACCTTTGAAATTATTATAAAAAATTAACGCAAGGCTTTCTGCAAAAGCTTACGGTCCAAGACGACCGCCAAACGACCTGCTCGCTGTTTTCGTTGTTCTATCGGTCCTTCGACCGGTGTACCACCATACTACGTAGTAAAAAATCGTAAGCCACAGCAGCAGTCACAATTGCCAAATCTGCTCAGTTCATATCAAGCCCGAACACAGTCTGCAACTGTCCTCGTCAAAGCCGCCTGTCGACAATTTTATTGCTCATGTGAAATACGAGAGCGAACTGTCGTAGTTGATGGAGAACTCATCCAGCAGGTGCAAGTAGGACGCGTAGAGACGCATCCATTCGCCTGCGATCTTGTCCTGCACATCCACGTTGAAGAGCGCGAGAAACACGCGCACGTCTTCCTCGCTCATGTTGTTGCGCATCCAGCCCAGCAAGTGCGCCACAATGACGCCGCACTCTTCATCACTAGTCAGCTGATTGAACAGTGTACTGAGTGCTTCATACTCCTCCTGTTCAGTCAAAGTTTGTGTGATCAAATTCTTCACAGCCGTCACTTCCCTTGAAGGATCTTTTCCAACTCATTGAACATGTGCAACACAGCCCCACTCAACTCTCGACGCTCATCATGCACCTTCTCCAATGCCACAGCTAGCGCCTCATCATAGGCGTCATACAACGTCGTGACTTTGTACCCCACACCTGCAATCAACGTGCGTTCCTCCAGTAAATACTCCTTCAAAGTCACGACATGACGCACGTGGTTGTCAAAGCGCTGGAGCCATTTGGCCAGTGCAATAATGCCTTGTGGAGAGGCACTGAGTAGCTCTTCCTTGGCAATAAACGATCGCACGCGGTTCATGTCTTGTATGATCGGTTGGTCCAGTAGTTGGAATCCAACTTCCGTCCAGTCTGTTTGTAGAGTTTCTTGGCCCCAAGAAACAGGCAGTTTGTGCTCTTTATCTTTCTGGTTGTTGTCCACGTTGCGGCTTGGACCACTGAGTAGATGCAGCACTGAGCGTACGAATGTGGACGATCGTTTGCGTCGCTGGTTGCCGCCATGTGTCTGTACAAAGTGTCGTTGTTTTTCCAGCCATGTGAGTGTTTCTTGTAAGCCTTTGTTGGTATGAGACGGCGTAATTTTTGGGTCTACTGGTAGTTTAGTGTGTGTTTGTGTGTGGAGGTTTCTTGGTGTGGTAGAGTCAGTGTGTCTGCCATGTTGGTGTGGTAGTCTAATGATTCCTTTCTTCGCCTGTGCCCTACTTGATCTTTTGGCAAGTGAGAAAGATGTTGAGCGTTTGGTGGAAAAGTCCGTTCGCAGCTTTTCATTGGTTAGTCCAAGAGAAGTGAACCGGATTATTGGGAAATTTGTGTCGCAGCAAGGGCAGGTGAGAGGGCGCGTGTGTCTTTGTCTCATGCTTCACACTGATATCTTGCAAGGAACACTTGGAGCTTGTATACTAACTTTCAACGGGCACAAACCTCAACGCTTGACGTTCTGCTCGGGTAGGTAGGAGAAGAACATCGAGAGCATGGGAAGATGGTGGAGCAACTGTCGTTGCTCAGTTCCAACCAAGAATCTCGGCGATATTAGGCACACGGCTCCCGATGATGGGCGCGTCGCATCATCATGTTGAAGCGTGGTTACCACAGTGGTAAGGCAGGTGCGTTGCAGGTGCAACCAATTGGTTTCACTACTGTAAGAGCGAACTCAATTGCGCATGGCCAACCAGGCAACGTGCCTCACCTGCTTTAACATCGCTCGCATGCCTTCTGATGGCGAGGGAAGCTGCTATACCACCGGCGATTAATTGTCACATCCAGTCGCCAGTAACTTGTCCTGCAACAACTGTACCGGAGGTTGTTAAACAGCTTGGGGCCTTCACGAAGCGAGGATTCCGGAGTCAATGGCCCCAGCCACTCGTTGTAACGGAAGGAGACAGCAACGGTGACCCGTTTGAAAACCGTGGACTTCCGTTGCCCTACCAGCTATAGCACATGTTACTATTATTAATAACGCTAGTTTTGCCTGCTATCTCTGACTGTATCTACCCGAACAAGATTATCAATGTTGTCCTGGTATGATGGCATTTGTCGTCTTGTCGCGCTGCTTGGAATTTCCTGAACTAAGGTCATTTTGCAGTCTGCATGTTGAACGCCAATTAGAACAATACAGATCTGTAATTACAAATTGGTCTAATTTGTTTAATCTTAATCATTTCGATATTAATCATTTCAACCAACCACAGCCTTTAAATTGTGTTTATCTCCTTCCAATTGGTCAAAACTGCCTAGAACCCCCAACGCCAAAGAACGGGAAAGCTAGCTCCAAGAGTAAGACAAGCGTCTCTGTAGGTCATGGCGGACGACGAGAAGGTTGGCGTCGGTCTGTCGTCCACAGGGCAGTTCGACCAGGACATCTACGGATCCTCATCTGACCGCTTCACCGGCTACAGTGCCACCGTCACAGAGGAAGGAGACGACGGAGAGAGAATCTAACGACAGACCCAAACAGCAGCACAAGCAAGAAACCCAAGCCTCTGACGGACTCATTGACGAGAACTACGACCCGTTCGCAGACGCCAGAGAATCCCACGGATCCGGACTCGTGAATACGCGCATCGTGGACAGAGAAAATGGCTACAGGAAGCGTCGCTTTGACCGCATGTTGTCCCCAGAGAGAGGAGACGCTTTTGGGGACAAAACACCAGCCAGATCGTACAAGGAAATTATGCAGAGCCAACAGATTGAACAGGAACGAGCTGAAGTGATGAGGAAGATCCAACAGAAGCAGGAGGAGCAGGCAGAGCAGCAGAAACAAGAAGGGAAGACAGAGGACGGAGATGTTACGCCAAAGAGACGACGTAAAAGAATGCGTTGGGACCAGGAAGGCGGAGCGGAGAAGACGGACGGAGAGAGCCAATCTGAGTGGGATACAGCGTCAGAGACATCCTCAGCGGCGTCAGTGGCTGCTACGCCCACGAGAGCGGCGTCCAGGTGGGATGCCACTCCAGTCGCGGGGTCTGCTGTTGGAGCAACCCCAGGCAGGAAAAATCGCTGGGATGAGACTCCCGTGGCGAACAGTGGAGGGTTCTAGATGGGACGCTACCCCTGTGAATTTGGGTGGGGTGACTCCTGCTGGGTCGGGGAAGCGCTCGCGTTGGGATGAGACTCCTGTGGCAGGGGAAATGACATGGCTACACCCCACAAGAGCGTGCAGATGACACCGGGGGATCTATGGCTGCGGAGATTATGAGCGGATCGTTGACGCCGGAGCTGGCACAGCGGATGCGCTGGGAGCGGGAGATTGAAGAGAGGAACCGTCCGTTGACAGATGAAGAACTGGATTCGCTTTTCCCGCTACAGGATACAAGATTCTTGACCCACCAGCTTCTTATGTGCCTATTCGACACCATCCCGCAAGCTGTTGGCGACGCCCACACCTATGGGGCAGACGCCAGGCTTTGCGATGCAGGCCACGCCGGCGCGCGAGGATTATGGCGTGCCAGTTGGCACTCCCTCTGGTGGTGATGGGAGTGCAATGCCCTTTATCAAACCTGAGGATTACCAGTACTTTGGCAAGCTGATGGAGGAGGTGAACGAAGAAGATCTGGACCCAGAGACTGCCAAAGAACGCAAGATCATGCGCTTGTTGCTGAAGATCAAGAATGGCACCCCGCCTCAGAGAAAGAGCGGGTTGCGGCAACTCACAGACAAAGCTCGTGAGTTTGGAGCTGGTGCATTGTTTAATCAGATCTTGCCGTTGCTCATGGCTCCAACCCTCGAGGACCAGGAGCGCCATTTGCTGGTGAAAGTGATCGACCGCGTGCTGTACAAGCTGGATGACCTTGTTCGCCCTTATGTGCACAAGATTTTGGTAGTAATTGAGCCGCTGCTGATTGATGAGGACTACTACGCTCGTGTGGAAGGTCGCGAAATCATCTCGAACCTCGCCAAGGCTGCTGGTTTGGCTACAATGATTTCCACCATGCGCCCCGATATTGATATTGATGACGAGTACGTGCGCAACACAACAGCTCGTGCGTTTGCGGTCGTGGCTTCGGCCCTGGGCATCCCTGCACTACTGCCGTTCTTGAAAGCTGTGTGCCAGTCGCGAAAGTCGTGGCAAGCACGACACACGGGTATTAAGATTGTACAGCAGGTGGCCATCCTGATGGGCTGTGCTGTCCTCCCGCATTTGAAACACTTGGTCGAAATCATTGAGCACGGACTGGAAGATGAGCAAAAAGTGCGCACTATTACGGCGCTCGCTCTTGCGGCTCTAGCTGAGGCAGCGCATCCATACGGCATTGAGTCCTTTGACTCTGTGTTGCGTCCGCTGTGGCGAGGCACTCGCAAGCACCATGGCAAGGGTTTGGCTGCGTTTCTGAAAGCTATTGGATTCATTATCCCTCTGATGGATGCGCAGTATGCGAACTATTACACAGTCGAGGTAATGGAGATCTTGATTCGTGAATTCCAGTCACCCGACGAAGAAATGAAGAAGATTGTGCTTAAGGTGGTAAAGCAGTGCGTCTCCACGGATGGTGTTGAAGCTTCTTATGTCAAGGAAAAGATTCTACCGGAGTTTTTCCGGCATTTCTGGGTTCGCCGCATGGCGTTGGACCGCCGGAACTACCGCCAGTTGGTAGAGACCACGGTGGAACTGGCAAACAACGTGGGAGCGAGTGAGATTATTTCTCGGGTAGTCGACGACCTCAAGGATGAAAGCGAGCCATACCGTCGTATGGTGATGGAAGCGATCCAGAAGATCATTTCGAATTTGGGTGCTACTGACATCGGCACCGATCTTGAAGAAAAGCTTATCGATGGCATTCTATATGCTTTCCAGGAGCAAACATCGGATGACACGTTCGTGATGCTGAATGGATTTGGTATTGTGGTGAACGCTCTGGGCATCCGCGCGAAGAACTACTTGCCTCAGATTTGTGGTACCATTAAGTGGCGCCTGAACAACAAGCCGGCTAAGGTGCGCATGCAAGCAGCTGATTTGATTAACCGGATTGCTGTGGTCATGAAGACGTGCGACCAGGAGCCTCTCATGGGTCACATGGGCGTTGTTCTCTACGAGTACCTTGGTGAAGAGTATCCTGAGGTTCTGGGCAGCATCTTGGGTGCCTTGAAGGCTATCGTGAACGTGATTGGTATGAACAAGATGACCCCGCCTATCAAGGACCTGCTACCCCGGCTGACACCCATTTTGAAAAACCGTCACGAGAAGGTCCAGGAAAATGTAGTGGACTTGGTGGGCCGCATTGCTGATCGCGGTGCAGATCTAGTGTCTGCTCGAGAGTGGATGCGTATCTGCTTCGAGCTGCTCGACCTGTTGAAGGCACACAAGAAGGGCATTCGTCGTGCATCTGTTAACACATTCGGTTATATTGCGAAGGCTATCGGTCCTCAGGATGTATTGCACACATTGCTGAATAATCTGAAGGTCCAGGAACGACAGAACCGTGTGTGTACGACTGTAGCCATCGCAATTGTAGCCGAGACATGCTCACCTTTCACAGTTGTGCCGGCTCTCATGAACGAATATCGCGTCCCGGAATTGAACGTACAGAACGGCGTTCTAAAGGCTTTCTCGTTCATGTTCGAGTACATTGGCGAGATGGGCAAGGACTATATCTACGCGGTGGCGCCATTGCTGCAAGATGCGCTCATGGATCGTGATCTAGTGCACCGGCAAACAGCATGTACAACTGTGAAACATTTGGCGCTGGGTGTGTCGGGTCTTGGTTGTGAAGATGCGCTGGTACACTTGCTCAACTATGTATGGCCGAACATCTTTGAGACGTCCCCGCACGTGATCAATGCTGTGTTCGAGGCGGTGGAAGCTTGTCGTGTGGCGCTGGGCCCACATGTGATCCTCCAGTACGTGCTTCAAGGACTATTCCACCCGGCGCGCCGTGTGCGCGAGGTGTACTGGAAGATCTACAACTCGCTTTACATGTATGCTCAGGATGGTCTGACGCCAGCGTACCCCGCGCTGGAAGACGACGGCGTGAACTCGTACAACCGCACGTACCTGGAACTCTGCATCTAGGTGTCTAAAAGAACCATCGAAGCGAATCAAGTGAACGAGGGGAAGGCCCACGGATCAAAGTGACGTGCACACTGGATAACAAACTCCTCTTGACGACGAAAAAATATATTCGCGAGCGCTTATACACTTCTATTCTTTGTCATCTTGTGGTCGCACAACATTCTGCAGCTCATAGGAGTGGCGTCTTAGGTATTAGCCACCAGTTGAAGCGGCCACGCACTTGATACCTCTGGGCCAAACGCTTTATAATAGTTACTTCGACGGGATGCCACGACCAGGTATGCCCACCTGGTCGCTCCGAACCTCTGTCTTCTACAAAACCCACCATGTGGTAAACTAAAATGCGCAAATCAGTCTCGCTATCATTCTCTAATCCGCCGACTTTCCAACACGTGAACCTTCAGTTTTCGTGTACTTTTTCGCCCCAAGTAATGCTGCGCTATCTGCTGTCTCTACTGCTGCCGGTGACGCTCGCGTTGCAGCCGCAAGACTTCCGCGTGCCCCCGTGGACTTCACTCAACTCTCCAGCGCCTCTGACAACGCTAATAACCTCCAGTTGCTCTCCATTTTACAAGAGAATGGCATCGTTGCCTTGCAAAATGTGCCAAATTACGCCATTCTCCGTCGAGAATATCTCCATAAAGCAGCGAATTGCGCTGTCAAAGCCCAAGAACAAGACGCTGAGTTCCTCCTTCACCGCCAGCTACGGGACGGCACTAACCGCTACACTGTGAGCTTGGAATCCGGTCGTCAAATGGACGAAACGCTCACCAACAGTCCAGAGTTATTGGCACTTTGTCCGGAATACGTGCAAGTTTATACAGCTTTTAGTGCAGCTGTAGAGCTAGCAGTTGCCAATGTGGGGACTGCATTGGATGCCACTCAGCAGTTTAAAGTGGTGGTAGAGCAGGGGGACGTTGCGATGACAGCTAGGAAGCTATTAGAAGATTCGGTGCATTTGGACCATTTCCATGCGTACGAGGCTGCTGCTGCTGCAGAAATGGATGATACCGACGTGAATGTGGCAGATTTATCATTGGAACTGCATACGGACAACGGGTTGATGATCGCCATGAGTGCTCCAGCGTACTTTGATGTTTTGTCATCGGGTCAAGTGCAGCACAAAGTGACGAAGGAGGAAGACGCTGGACTATTGATCCAGACTGCAAAGGGGAGATTGTGCGTCCAGTGTTGAAACCAGACGAGCTCATTCTAATGCTTGGGTCGGGAATTGATGAGTGGATCCATACGACTCCACCACTGCATTCTGTGCTGCATGGCATGAAATATCCACGTGGAGTCAGGATGGTTAATGACGATGAAGGGAGCAAACTACTGCGTGCATGGTTTGGCAAGATGGTGTTGCTGGAGGCGCACCAAGTCATGACCAACACTGGGATGACTTTCGGACAGTACGCTAACCAGACTACACGGTATCTGGTGGAGCAGGAGGCTGTGGACCGGGCAGCATTTGGCGCTGTGGCGTGTCCACCGCAGCGTCACTTGGCAGCTTCGGACAATAGCTGCTCACTCAAGACTTGCCAGCTCAAAAAGCACTGCGTCGTCGTCCGACGTCAAATCTTCGTGCCAGATCATCTGCAATCACGCTTCTACTGCTGATGCCACCACGTGTGAGAAGTATTGTGACTGTGAGAATTCTGCGTCGAGCGGTACTACCTGCTGGATGCTGTGTGTGGAAAATTTCTCCTCAGATGTCTGTCCTGGTGAGCAGAAATGTAACAACGCTTACACACAAGAGACCTTGGCCATGACATGTGTGGACGGCACAGTTGCACCCACGACCTCCACGCCGGCAACAACGAGTGCCACTTCCACACCAACAACAACGAGTGCCACCTCTACACCTACAACAACAAATGCCACTGGCAATTCGCCGACGACGGCTCCGAGCACTACTAGTCCATCAGCTACAACTGCCACTCCAACATCTTCGCTAATCACTACTGCACCGTCGACGGCTGGTTCCATTTCTACGTCGTCTGCTGCGAACGCAGGATCTGTCGCTGCTCCACCCAATGTTGGTGATGGCTCAACGACTGCTTCGAATGCCGAGGAGACTTCTTCAGCGACTTCCTCGGCTTCGGCGTCTTCTTCAAAGTCGTCTTCTACCTCGTCTGCGTCTGTACTTCATGTTGCTCTCTTCGTGAACGGCGTAGCTGTACTTGTGGCGGCCTTCTTGTGCATTCAGTAAGCATGCATGCTGTACGACTTGTTTTTATACCAGCATTTGATGGGTAGTTGCTTACACCTTGAATTGATTGTCGTATACTCTTTGCGCGTTGTTCACTAAATTTTCTGGATAACAACTGCAGATTACAGCGCATGCGAAGAAATTGACCAAGTCACTAAGGTGTTCACTTCGAATCTTGATTGCTCTGCAAAGCCTTTGTAAATTGCCTTCCTGAGCTTGAATTTGTGGGTAGCCAGTCTACCAGACGCGTGAAATTCCTGTGTGTCTCACTTCCTTCGAGTCAGCGGCCATATTCATCCGCGATGGCATGAAAAACGGCATTCCTGACTATCGCCAACCCGTCAAGTTCAGCGGTAAACGGGCTAGATGAAGGCGTGCTATCCCTCATGTTCTCATTCGCGGCGACTCGCGTCGTCAGCATTCACTACAATGATTGCCGCTCAATTCATTTTCATCCATCCAACGGAACGTACTGACCTACTACACTTGTAGAAAATGTAAATGTGCCTTCAAAGCTGCACGGACGTTAATGCATACCTCGACCACCTCGACCGTGCTTCGACATCGGCATCGTTTCTAGCTATGTGATTAAGCAACATCCATGCACCATGTCAAGGTCGTCAACTTCAGTCGCTAAATGAGGGCCTCCTTAGTCTCTGCATAGCCCCCATCCAGCAGATAGCGCAATATTTGGACTCCAAATCCTATCAAAATGAACCATCTCAAAGTTATTCTGCCCAAACGCGATTCTTACCAGGGACGTCTAGTCTCAGGTGTACTTGAACGCATGTCCAACCACTGCACAACACCCCAACGTTTATTTCTTGCAGCCTCATTCAGCCTCGGGTTACATAGCTATCTGTGACACTACGTCACCCTAAATCTCGAACCTGCCGCGCATCATGCCACAAGCATACCTCCAACTCCGTTTACTATGGGTAAATGAGGCCCCAAAGGTTGCAAACGCTGCATGAAATCGTCTTCTCTCATCAAAGCCTCATAATCTTCTCGATCTTCTTCCAGATCACGGCCCCTCAGCGCAATAGCTTCTCTGACAGTCTCCACCGTCTTCTCATCTGGTGGCAAAACGTCGCAAGTGAATAATCTACAAACGCGTCGACTTGTCGTTGTTCAGACTGTCCTTCCCCAGTCCAATCGATCCATTCATGGCTTTGGTCTGTTTCAATAACTGAAAACCCACAAATGGTTGCTCCTTGCAGGACGCTTTCAATGATGGGACAATTGGAAAGGTGACTTAAAACCCAACGAATGAGACTCAGATCAACACGACGCACTGCCTGCTCTGAAGTCTGAGAGAACGCTCATCGGTTGTAATGACGTTCACTTTGTAGTAACTTGGCCACCGTCCAATGGGAGCTTTAACGCTTTGGAGACTCCACATTCAGATGAAAACCAGGAGATCCGTAGACCCGACGCGACTCAATGCATAGGCGCGAGCGAGAGTCATGTCCTCAATTAGGAAGTCCAAGATGACGGAAGCTATCCCGTCAGGGGCATTGTTGGAAAACTTGGTCTGCAGCACGAGACGAACTAGTGTCAGCATGCCGATTGCTTCTTTTTTTTCAAGAATGGGGACCTTCACTTGATGAGTTCACGATAAAGTTTTGGATTTACATACATAGGCCCAAGAACTACGCAGGCATCTTGGGTAGCTATGAGGATCTCTAATAGGCGGTTAAAGACTATCAGAAGGACAACAACATTTTCATTGAGATTTGATAGGTTAATCATTAAACGACAAAATGAGGATGAAGTCACATTGGAAAACGACGATGTAGAATCATAAAGCACAAATTCCGAGCTCGAAAGTTTCATAGCACAGTCAGTCCACCTTCGCAAGATGATTTACAGTGTCTTGCCAGTGGCTCGGAAGGCTTTGATGTTAGCTTTAGCCTCCGCCGTGACGCGCTTGTACAGTTCCGGGCGATATCCGAACGCGAACAGCGCTTCCAACAGCACAAACATAGGAGCCGTCACGAGTGCTTGGTCCAAACTGTCAAAGAGCGCGGGCTTGCGACGCTCAAACACTCCGTGCCCAATGAACTAGAAACATCACAAGCAAGTTACAACCAAAATCGAACCACCAATTGCAGTTTAAACAGCAGTATTGTACCTGCATAATCCACGCGAAGCAGTGCACACCCAGCGCAATCTGCCATCCTGGTCGGTCGAAGTTCTTTGGGGCATAGTCTTGCACGAAGAAGTTGGCGAATATGTAGCTGATGAAGACTAGAGCAGCTCCCAACGAGCCTGCAACGTGATCCAATTGAATGTACCAGATCATGTACACGCCTGCAAGGATGCAGGACGGATTGAGCAGTATGTATTGACTGTAAGGAAGCCACGCAAGGGCTTTGGGCTGGTCGGCGAACGCTTCAAGCGACGCGAACATGCAGAGCGCTGAGATGAAGATCTGCCAGATGCAGGCGAAATGGATGATCTGATTGATCTTGTTGTCGTGGTAGGACAAGTAGAAGGTCACTTGCTTCTCCAGGTCAAAGCGATCGGCCCAGGCCACCATAGTGAAGAGCTTGAGGTGCTTGAGACGGGGAACTTAGTTAAGCTTGTTGCTCTTGACGCAAATTGTGAAGTGAAGTCGCTGACGAGCCAAGTTTATCTGGTCAATAGATTTGGGTTGTACAGTAGAGCTTTTTTACTGCGGAGTACAAATTGTTTTGGAGATTATGATATGACTTCTTTTTGACGCGTTTTGATTGGAAAATATTCGTTTTCGACGCAATCACTGGCCAAAAAGCACAAAGACACGAAAACGGACTCAACGGCGACTTCAACTTCAGCTTCAACTTGACTAATCACCGGAATTGGTTGGTTCAGAGGGATATTGGCACATGTCTTATGCTAGGATGACATGGCAATCTCCTCTAACCCAGCAAGGCTCTTTGCAATACTCTCCGCGCTGCTCACAAGACAGTTGAGCAGCAACTGCTCCTCCATTGAGACGCGCTCGTAGCGTTTGTCTGCCATTAGCCACTCTACATAAGCTGACTTCATGTTCACCACAACGTCAGAGATCGAGAAGTCCTCGACGTTCAGGATGTCATATTCGCGTCGTAGCAACATTGAGGCGTTCTCAGACGGACACGTACTAAACATCGACGTTTCCAGCTCTTTTGTGTCCCCAGATTGCACCTCCTCCTTTGCTTGCAATGTATGTGCCACAAGTGCTGGCGCTCTAGGTTTCCGCCGTCGATAAACCTCTACTTCAAGTGTTAGTCCGTGCTCAAGCGCTGACATAAACTCCTCGAATGATACCGTGTCACGATCAGGTTTCCCCACAACAGCCATGAACTGTTGCACGTACAAACCGATCTCTTCTTTCTTCACAGCACCAGATTGTGCGAAGATTGTTTCTAGCATGGTTGCAACATCGTCTGCATTTAGTTCACCACTGCAGTCTTTATCCGCCAGCCGAAAGGCTTCCTTCATCTGCATGAACACAGCCATCTCATCTGGATCGGAATACTGGAAGGAGTCACTAAACACCATTTCCATGGTTTCAAAGCTGTCTTGCACCAACGCCTGGAAATGGTTACAGGATAGTTGCCATTTCTCGTGACAATCCGCGCTGGTGTTGTCGAGCGATTCTAGGCTTTCGTCGCGAATATCTGCACTATTGAGCTTTACACGGTTCTGCGTCACGCGGAAGTGGAACCACCTGACTAGCTTGAAAAGCAGATAGTTGTTGTTCAGCAACCGATGCGAAATCTCCAGCACTCGCTTGTATTTGTCAGCAGAAAACACAGGCCTCCACAGCAGTGGCTCTACCTGGGCGTCTACCAAAAGCTGTCTCTGAGCTGCAAGCTTGCAGGGTAGTTGCACTTGTAAAATGTCCCTGACCTCCGCCATAGTACTTTCATCTATGGCTATCGAGCTGGATAGATGATGACCAAACAGTAGATTGAATACCCTCCGGTGCATTTTGAGACAGTCCAAAATGTTGTGGCGGAGCATTGAAATCGCGCTCTTTGGGAAAAGAAAACACTCCACAACAATGAATATGATGACGGCCACTGAGGTCTGGGCAAGACTCGAGTAGGACGCGATAGCGATGGACCTTGTGCTGTCAGAACTGTTCGGATAGCAGATATCTGTCTGGCGCATCAGCGCATCGGATGAAATGAAGGCAGCGACAACCCCCGCGTAAGAGCTGTACCCGCGTCCAAAGTACACGTACATGCACATTCCTACCCATATGAACATCACGATATTGGACAAAACAACACCCAAGAATTTCGGCTCGCAAACTTGTATGAAGAAGAACTTGAACACTGAGGGGACGACGCTGCCGGCAACCACGCCCCCACTCGATTCACCGTTGTCCGAAATGAGCCTCCTAGGTGGCCTCCCATGATGTACGCTATGGTTGAAGGCACCGAAGCGCTGAATCCATAGACGTATACAGCCATGAAAACTCCCGATACTATCGCCAATGTCACCTTGAGCGCACTGATCCATATCGACCGTTGAGAATAGTATGCTGGATCAACGATTGACCTAAGAGATGCCCGAACGAAGGACCGTACTCGATGCACATCGTTGTAGATTTTGCTGTTGTGTGACTGCTGGAAGCTCAGAAGTGTGCTGCAGAATGAATTCAGAGAAAAGAGGAACAAATTCAGTGGCATATTTCCTGCCATCTCCTCGGGTTTGACAGTCTCTTTGAGAAGGGTGCGGTTCTGAATCTTGCGGTATTTGTACAACGTCGTCTCTAACTGGCTTTCGAGTGCGATCATTGTCTTGAGATCAAGGTCTGCGGTTTAAGGCAGTGCAATGTAAATAATAAATAATGTACCCGCTCAAGTCATAAAAGCATACGTACGAGGTGTCAGTGCATGGATTTCAAGCGAAATTTCGTTCAGAAGATCATTCGACCGCGTTTGAATGATATAAACCTCGCGCTGTAACACCGCCATATAGGTTAAGTGTAGACGTCCGTATTGTTCGAGTTGCATGGCGTAGCTCAGTGTGCGTAAATCAGCGATGAGCGAGCCGATGAGCTTCACGTAGTTGCGAGTAATCACGCGCTTGAAATGTGACGGATACAGAAACCCCACGCATTGTTCCCACCAAGCATCCTCTACCATTATCAACATGCGTCGATAACATGTTTCCGCCTCGTCGAACTTGTGGCGCAGTCTAAGCTTGAGGAAATCCATGTTTTCAACATTCTTGTTCTTGAAGCAATATGCGTCCACGATAATGTTAAGCAGATCAAGCACATCTTTGGTCACTTTCTTGGAGTCCTCTCGCAGCTGACCGATGGCACTACCATGATATCAAAACAGTGAGCGCGGCTCATTCGTAAAGGAGGAGACTTCGGCAGCAATGGAAATACTTACGTAATTGGGTAAGGCAAACACATCGTGATAACAGCGATCACAGCACCCAGTACCCCGACGACGGCAAATGTACGGAGGTTCCGTAAAATATGAATCGTGTCGAAAAGTGTGTCTTCAACACTTTTGAGCTGTGTTGAATTCAACGGACTCGCGGGGTTAATAATCGTCAGAGCTACACGTATCACGGTTCAGCCGCGCTAGTTAGAACGATTGATTCGGTTCTTTGCATTCCATGCACTTACTGAAATAAACATTCGTGCCCACTGCATATTTGCGGGTATTGTTGTTGAAGGGCAGCACCATGACAACGGCAGTGAATACCACAATCCATGGCAATGCTTTGTACAAATTCGGTAAATTCACCCAGTATGCATCGGGTTGAAAGTTCTCTCGATCTTGAAGTAGTCCTTGTAGGGATCATCCGAGCGACTATCGAATCGATCCACTTTGATCACAGTAAATAGTGCGTAGTTGTATATGAGTGCCACGCCCACTCCAATGACGCCTTGACAAGTTTCCCGAACCGTGCTACCGACGTTGAATCCCATTGAAAAAACTACCATAATGGCACAGTAGCTCAGCCCACCCAGATAGTACCATTCTGGAAAGAATAGCCACTTTTTCAGTTGAGCATGTGCTGGGTCATACGATTCGTCTCGAGTCTGAATAATGGAGGCAAGGATCACTGCAACCGATGACCGTAGGGCCAATTCCGCAGTACGCCGGAAGACCGCTATGTATGCAAGAATTCAACAGCAATCAAATAAGTACGTATTTTAAATGCACGCAGCTTCTCAACGATTCTCACCTGGTAGTCGGTGAGGTTTAAAAATTCTCTGGTGATGCTCGTCCATATTGATGCGTATTTTGGCAGCAGTCTCGCTGAAGATGTCACTACTGCTGGAGAACATGCAGCTGTGCTTCCGTAGAGAGTTGGTGCATGCATTATCTGTAGTTGGTACAACCAAATCTCTACCATTCAATAACAAACAAGCAGTTTTTAGTCGTCATAGAACGCGTTGGTATGAGTCAAATAGTGGTTGAAAGCATACGGTAGTTTAGTGATCGGGGCGGGGTCCTCCATACTGACGT
The DNA here is from genome assembly GCA_008080845.1 of Phytophthora kernoviae. Taxonomy (NCBI): domain Eukaryota; phylum Oomycota; class Peronosporomycetes; order Peronosporales; family Peronosporaceae; genus Phytophthora; species Phytophthora kernoviae. Next base: position 66,906 of record VKKV01000128.1, on the reverse strand, counting down.
GACCACGACGACTCGAAAGCGAGACTGGGAGCTGACGCTATTATTGCAGCTACCGAAACAGCTCTTATTATCGGGAAGTTGATGGCGGGCAATTCGCACATTTAGCTGCGCGAATGCTGCCATTTGGGTCCAGCTGCGATGCCCGACTAGGATTTTTCACATTTGAAACGCTTCAAATTCTATGGAGCAGAAACTGCTGCAGGCGTAAGGCCAATGGTTTGTCTGCAAATGACACTGACTTCAACATGCAACCATCTCTCGTCTACACTGCAAGAATGTATGTGCAACTGCAGCTTCAATTTCATTGGCTAAAACCTTTTCGTTCTTACCAATCCCATCCCTTTACTGACCATTCCGCATTCAAACACATACAAGGGAAACGGAGAGCTCATGGCCGACGAACGCACTAGCGTCTTTGCGACCCCAACGCCGCTCCGTCCCTTCGTAGACGGATCCGATGATGCCATCACCAGCAGCAAGAAGCGTCGTGTAGACGCTCTGGGTGGCTCTCGCCCGCTGTGACGCGCGCTCCGCCCGGAGCTTTGAGCTCCCCGGCTGTCCGCGCAGCTCCAGCGTCAACTAACGCACCTTCTGTGCTTCAAATGTGGTCTTCCAGCATGAATTCAAGCAGCTCCGGGCATCGTTTAGGCTCCAGCTTCTCGTCCGCTCCAGTATCGTCGCTATCGTCGTCCTGGGGCCTAAAAGCACGCGGGACCCGGAACAAGAGCCGGAAAACGGCGGTGGACTGCCCAATAAACGCTCCAGGATGTCTCCATACGTTCTACCAGGTGCTGTAATGAATGGAGGAGGTGTAACAGGCATACAGACGGAGAATCGCAGCGTGAAAGCCACTTGCAGCAGCTTAGGGAGGGAAACCAAGACGTTTCCGGATGATTTAACCCCGGAGGAACAGTTTAATGCACTCAAAGACGTGTCGCAGAATATGATGGAGCAGATCTCCATCTCCCAGCAGAACACGCAGGAGTGTACGCAGACATTGGAGGATAGTCCGTCTCAGTGTTTGATGAGATTGGTACTCCATCCTGAAGTAGATCGAGCAGTGACTGCCTTCCAGAAAAGTGAACTGGAGAAACGCGACTTGTACCGTATTGAAATGCAGATGATGAGTACGCGTGTGACGCTGGGACGAGATAGTTATACAGGGGTCTTTGATAAAAGACGTCAGGGTGGACCCATTAAACTCAGTCGCAACCATTGTCTGATCGAAGTGGCCATGGACCCGGAGACGCATCGGTACACCGTGTATATCACGGACAAAAGCACGAATGGCATTCGTATTGATGGAGCTCAAGTGCCTAAGAACCAGAAGAACAAGCTCAAGGATGGACAGAAAATCACTCTTTTGTCGTCGCGACAGGGAAATGTACTGCTCGGCTATGTGGTGGAAGACCCCCACGTTCGAGGTGCGCAGGAGGGACTGACAATAGTGACAGAAGTACCACTCATACAAGGGCACTTATGGAGTCGCAAGACAGGTCTCAACAAGGACCAAGGTTACAGGAGTACACACTGGGGTTTTGTTCTCGGCGCCCCTAGTTGGCAAGGATATCCACGGGAAGTACCATCCGATTGCCGAGTTGGATGTCAAGCGCGAGTATTCTATCCTGCAGCAAAGTTTAATTGAAGCTTCTAAGATTGCCAAGCGACCTGCGCCAATTACAGATGTATCTGGCAATGATGGACCAGGCGTTGATCAATTCCACACAACAGCTTAAAGGAACTGTTCTCTGCGGAGATGGAGAAGGCGAGTCTGCTCTACGGCTTGTATTTGTATCGGCATGCTCCTCTGCACCACTCGCCTATGCATTTGTATCATGTGGGATTCCGCACGTCATTGGCGTGCGCACAAACCAGAAGATAGAAGACTACGCTGCAATCGAATTCACACGCTCGTTCTACCTGGCGCTAGCTACTGGGAAAACGGTGGGAGCCAGCTTCAAAATAGCGCAGCAGTCTGTGGCAAAGTCGCCGAATATTCGAGGTCCCATGGCTGTAGCTGAAAAATTCATGTTACTTCCAGAAGATGGAGACCATTCGGAGGTCATTTTCCCATTGGCTTCCGTTGAATCCCCTGGCACTGTGGATCTTGGACGCATGAAGGCGAAGAAATATCCGAAGTTGTGGTTCGACGATTTACCCGCTATGTGTCAAGGGTTTTGCAATCGCGCAGTCGAAGTGTACAAGATCTGCCTGGCCCTCATGATGACGCAGTCGCGGATTACACGTCTCGTGACGATTTGCGGTGAAGAAGGAATCGGCAAGACGGCGGTGGCACATGCAGTGGCGAATTATGTTGGGCCGCGTGTCACCTCGGAGGAGGTGTCCGTATCTTTCGGTGTCAGGCTTGCTCAAGATGAAATGGATGAACATGTCACCATGCTTCGGCGGAATATCAATATCGCGAATGCTAGGTGTCGTGTCCTCAGTCGGCTCGAGACGATGATTTCGGACCATTTAAAGGAGCATAAGGGCCGGATCGAATACAACGGCCAACAAATGCTTCTGGTGTTGGATGGCTGCGACTACTTGCTGCGCAACGACTCTCGCCGCGACCGCTTCCGCGCATTTCTTTCGGACCTACTGACGAACAATGCGTCTTTAAAGATTGTGCTGACAGCACGGACGTCCATCACGACCGATGGTGCTGTCGCCGGGCATGGGGAGCGGTTATATACCCTCTCGCGATTCAACGCGAAAAACTCGACGATGATGCTGGTGAGTCTGATGAGTCGTCCCATTCGGGTCGAAGAGCTGAAGCGCGCACGATCGGTCAACTCGACGGAAAAACTCGAGCTCATTGCGTCACATCCTGCGTTGCTGGCGACGCGTGGTATCCCAAAATGCATCGCTGACCTTGCAGGCAAGCTTAACGAAACACAGATGGATGAGATCCCCGTGGATGTTGCAGGCTTGGAGCTTATGAAGTGAAGATGCTCACCACAATATAACAGGGTAATATATACAATCGATCGCGTGCAGCGAGCAGTATCGTCGGTGATCCGCTTCGCAGTCGTCGGGCATGATGTCGTTGAAGCTGGACCGGTATCAGAAATGAAGGGTCCCACGTCCCAATAATCTCATTTTTGTAGAGATTCTCTACCAGAGATGAGGAAGCGCACGAGTTCCCGGGGTGCGAGGCCCCACCAGACAATGGAAACCCATATTGCTACCATCTGTGCATGTCTAAAAGGTGACCTGTATCTCCAGCCGCACGAAGGTTCCACTGATATGCGTGACGACGCAATTGACGAACGTGAGCCTCCAATTACGTGGATCACCGTGCACTTCCGAGCTAAAGCAGCTGACACTCCGTTGCTGCCGCTTCACAACGTCGAAAACCTCGATCGAAATATCAATCTACCACACCCCAATGCCAATAATGCCCACACTTATAGCCCCGCTGCCAATGCCATTCACACCCCTACAAAGCTTGGGCACAGAGATTTCACAGACGTTGAATGCCTCGTTGACTTGCAAAATGCTTGTGATAAACTGGTTGCAATCCGCTTCTTCAGTCTCGTAGCATGTTGCCCAGAGTACTCGTGGAGAGGGAACCCGCCGTTCTGGCGCCACGTACTCAGCAACGTCTGCGGTGCACCCAATCGTGACGAATATTTTTGGCGGGAGCGTGGTTTCTCCTGTGCGACGCAGTCGAAATGCGCACCAGCAAGACACACGGGCGAGGTGTTTGTGATGCCGGCATTCAAGCTGGTTTTCATGGATATTGAGGTTACGAGCAACCTCGTGGAACTCTGCAGGCAGGCTTTATCGACAACCCCAAGGACGATATATTTCACTCAGTGAATCAACGAGTAAAAACCTGCTTGCAGGGTTGGGAGTTGCTATCCCATGGCGACCTCAAAACGTAGAGATCGATCTATGCTTCTCGAAAACCCAATTGATGAAGGACGAGGTATTCAAGACATTATTGTGGTGGCATCAAATAGCGAGCACAGGTTCGCACTTGTCGAGCGTTTGTTTCACAATTCGGCGCCTGAATCTGACCGAGACTTCGCTGTCAGACGTGATTTGGCGCTCCTCGCGCAGACAGTGGCTCGCTCTGGACTATCCGTACGCGAGCTCAATCTGAGCTGGATGTTCACAGCGCAAGCATCTCAGCGTTATATGACCTCGTTTGGTACCCTAATGGCTGCATGTTTTGCCGCCGAACCATTTGAAAATACTGGTGAAGTCTCCTCTACGTCACTAACGAAACTCAATCTGGATTTTAGCAAACTGAATGTGTTCCACCTTGCATCGCTGTTTTCGGCGATACACGCAGGCAATGATCGGCAACGCGGGGTTCGGGAGCTATCGTTGCAAGGATTTTGCGGCAACCAGTCATGGCTGTGGCTTTCCCTTGGCCTGTTCCACCGTGCTTCTAACTCCCAAATAGTGGAGCTAGATCTGTCACATTGTGTTATTCGACTTGAGGACATCGAGCTTGTGCGCAGACTTCTAGATTCGATGGATTATACGCCACATTTGATGCAGAAGAGGTCGGCAAGAATGCCTTGTCGCCCTCAAATGATCCACATCAGGACTCGAAGCATCGATGGATTCTCCTTCCAGCAGGAACTCGCTTACAAGCCCCTAGGGATCCAGAAGAGCACCAACGAGGCAACCCCAGGATGTACTGGCGCTTCAAACAGAACAGTGGTGCGAGGCGCTACAACGAGGAAAACGATGGACTTGTCTACTAGTGCCAGGTTATGGAGTTCTGTGGGTGAAATCATCGAAGATTATCAAAACGGAGAGCTTCAATCAGCATGGTACTATGGTGGCCGTTCTGCAACAGCAACAACGGCAGCTTTGCAAGCTGGAAACACTGACTATGACATCAGTGAACATGGTTTCCCAAGTATTGCAAGTCAGTGACGAAGACGGACATCTGCGTGGATCTACTGGTACCCAGCCAGTTGATCACGTGCTATCAGAGTGGGTGATGACTGTGGGGCGGTCACTGCTAACACTTCGTCTGAGTGATAATCCGCTAACGAACCGCGCTATGACCACAGTCCTAGAGTCATGCCCACTATTGCGGAATCTAGACGTTGAGGGTTGTGAGCTGACTACCATCGCACCAATTACCGACGCGTTTAGACGTGAGAGCTGCCGGCTACGAACGCTTAATGCGGCGCAAAATGATATCAACACGCCAAGCCAGACGGACCTTTTCGTGTCCTGGGTGATCCAGAGTGCAATGCAGCTCGAAATCTGCAGGTGTTGCACCTCGAGGAGAACCCTATAACTTCGAGCAATCGGATGTTGTCGTTTATAGTAAACCCGACATTAAGAAGGAACAAGACGTTGCGGAAGCTCAAGATGACGATGGACACTAAGCACGAAAATGCGTTGACTATCCGCCACTCGTTTGGCATGCTTTTTCAAGGCGAGTGGCTCGCGTGTGAAGAACTGCCGTGCAAGCAATGCTTGACTCTGTTAAGCATTCCCTGTACAAAGACATTGCCGACTGTCATCATCAAGGTCATACTTGAGTTTGCCAAGCGTGATATTTACCGACAGATACAGTGGGAAGAATGGTGAACTACGTGTGGTCAAGGACGATTGCTGCGCGCCAATCGATTGTTAGTTATTTAGTTATATCAAATGGAGCATATCGTTCGACTTCATCCGGTTCTTAGCAGATTTCCATCGGGGCAGGACCGTTGTTGTTGCTTTTTCTATCAACGGGGTGGAAGTAGATACCACACCACGCCTCGCTTCGATTGCGCTTGAACTGCAAATCCGGATCATATCCACCAGCAAGCTGCTGCTGACGGCGCAATTTCTTGGACTCGTTCACGCCGAAGTTGGGTCCACGTTTGCCTCCAGGCACCGGAATAGGCTGCGGGCCGCCAATGACTCCTGGCTGGAAGCCCATCATGGCTGCTTCCATCTCTGCAGTCACCGCCTGATCGATCGGAATGGCAGTCGTAGTTGCTCGCATCTTTTCCACGTCACCTTCCTCACGTTCCCCAACGCCACCTCCATGAGCTGTGCCTTCTGGCGTTGCAGATCCGCTTCAAACTGCGAGTCCTCACGCTGCTGCAGCTGTCGCCGTTCATCTGCCAAGCGTTGTTGCTCAGCAATCAACTGAGCAATACGTCGCTCTTCATCCGCTTTTTAGCGTCATTTGTAGCAATTGCGATCGCATTCTCCAGACGATACTGTTTCCACTGTTTCTGCGCTATAGCCTTCTCACCGTCATCTCCATACACCAAATCAAAAACTGGCAACACAAAACAACAAAATAAACATCTTCAAGTTAGCATCTCACTCTAATAAGAACTAAAATAAAAGTATACATACTAAGGTTCTCCAACGCCTCCAGATAGTCGTTGAACTCCTCCAATGAGTCGAAATCATCTTCTGTCTTGTTATAACTGCAAAAAACACACAAAAAGATGACCAAATTAACACCATTTTAGTACAAAACAAGCTTTTCCCAGTCTAAAATAGGGACGTACTCTTTGGTTACTTTCTTGCGGACGGACGTCTCCTTGGCAAAATTGAGTTCCTCAATGGTTTTGTCCTGCAATTGGCTCTTCTTCACTAATTTCTCACACGCAGGACACGCGATCTCCCGGTGGTGTTGGAACTCGCGCTTGATGCAGTGGTCGCAGCTGACGGGTTTACACAAGGGTTACACCAACAATTACAACCTGTTTGAACGAGTAAAAACACACTAAAGCACGCACAAGCGGTGACCGCATTTGGAGATAAGCATCTTCATCTTAGTGTTGAGGTAATTGCTGTCATCCTCGGCCGACGTGCCGCACACGCAGCAGCGCAGCGCCAAGTCCTCCAGATCGTCCGCCGCTGTCATCAACCCGAACTAACAAAAACAGTATTTCCAAAATGATGAGGTTACACTAAAACATAACCACAGCGTACCAAAAAAGTAACCTTGTTCTCCAAGTGAAGTAATCTCGCTCTTCAAATGTTCGTTTTGCTCTTCAAATGTCCCCACTCATATCGCAGTATCTTCACAATGGACAGGATGGCGGCGGTGGAGCGCGTCTTGACGGAGCTCTCACGTCTCAACGACGAGTCTACAGCACCTCCCACTGCCCCAGCTGCCTCCCCTTCATCTAGTGACCCCCTGTCTCGATTTTCAGTGCGTTCAGCATCCTCGTTAGCCCCCGAGACGGTCGTAATCATCCCTCACCAGGAGCCTCAAGCCGCCTGTATATCGCCGTTTGCGCTGCCTCGAGCACGTGTAACCTCGCCTTATGTGGACCCTAATATCGTCAAGAAGGAATTGGAGCAGGTGGCGCATCCTCTGTTCGCTCTGGAACGTCTAGGCGGCTTCCCGAAGGGCTGGGGACCAGATAACCCAACTGTACCCCAACAAAGTCGCTTACTAGCGCAGTTACCCATGTCTGCGCTTCGTCAGGAGCTTGTTCCGAAGCGTAACAAACTGGTGAGTGATCCACTGCAGATTCAATATGAATTCAGGCCTGTGGACGCTGCTAGAGCTGCTGGTGTGGGGTTTTCTAGCGCTCTAACCAAGCAGGACGAATATGCACGAGGCAAGATGAGTAACAAGCCATTCTCGCCTGGAGGAAAGTCTCTGGCAGAGTTAGAGATAATTGAGGGTGATCAGGAGCAGTTGAAGCCTATGGAGAAGCTTTTGCTGTCTGAAAAGGAGCAGGAGAGGAACAGAGTGGCGTTGAATGAGGAGGTTCTGGATGAAGCAGCGCTAGAGAGTCTGGTGTTCAATGTACCAGGAATTGACGGATGTTTGACGGTAGAAGCTGTTGAGAAGATTGAGAAGCAGGAGGTGAAGGAGGAGGAAGAGAGTGTGACGGTCGGGGTGAACCCCAAGTCGCTCCTACAGCCGTACTTTGAAGCGGTGGCAGATCAAGAGCATGTGGCTGCGATCCGAAGCGCTGTACTGATGAGAAGGCGGCGAACGCCATGCGACAGAATGATGAAAACACGACAGTCGGGTTGGATCAGTTGCTACGTGAAATGGAGGACGATGGAGAGCTTACAGAGTTGGGGTTCTTGGTTGAGGATGATGAACAGGAACTTGTCAAGGAACAGGATGAGCAGGTACAGAATGAAAAGGTGGACAAGACTGAAACTAATACAATGAAGACCGTGACGACAGAGTCTGGAGCTGATGGGGATTCTCCTCGTAGTATGGAGGACCCGGAAGCGGAATTGGAGTCGTTGCTGGACTCTGGGGATACGACCGGAACACTTGGCTTGCAAAAAGAGAACGAATCCAAGGTCGGAATGGGCTAGCATGGCGAGCGTCGATGTGCGCAATTTCCACGAGAAAGTGCCGGAGATGGCCATGAAGTACTCTTTGAACTGGATGTCTTCCAGAAAGAATGCATTATCCATCTGGAGCGTCACGAATGTGTGTTCGTGGCAGCACACACGTCGGCAGGTAAGACTGTGATTGCAGAATACGCGATCGCCATGTCCCAAAGCACATGACTCGCACCATTTACACGTCGCCCATCAAGGCGCTATCGAATCAAAAATACCGTGATTTCCGCTCCAAGTTTGGTCCTGACAATGTTGGTCTCATCACAGGTGATGTGAGTATCAACCCTGAGGCAAGTTGTCTTGTCATGACTACGGAGATTTTGCGATCAATGTTGTATCGTGGTGCCGATATCATTCGTGATATCGAGTGGGTCATTTTCGATGAAATTCACTACATTAACGACAGCGAGCGTGGTGTGGTGTGGGAAGAAGTGATCATCATGCTTCCGGAACACATTGGTATGGTATTCCTATCTGCTACAACCCCCAATCACTTAGAGTTCTCTGATTGGATTGGACGCACAAAGAAGCACAAGATCCACGTGATTTCCACCTACAAACGACCTGTGCCTTTGCAGCACTTCCTCTACGCTGGGAAGGAGTTGTTTAAGTTGTATGATGCGACCACAGGATATCTCCCCAATGCGCATGGAGCAGCAAAGGCGAAGCTTGCTCCTGCTTCCGACAAATCGAAGACTGGTGGTCGAGGAGGCAGGGCTGTACCTCGGGGTGGTGGCAGCAGCGCCAACGCTCGTAGTATTCGAACCTCTGGTGGAGACACAGGCGAATGGACGAAATTGGTCAATTCTTTGAAGGATAAGGCACTGCTACCGGTGGTGGTGTTTGCGTTCAGTAAACGATTGTGTGAGGAAAGTGCGAGCAAGCTGTCGAAGCTTGATCTCAGTACGCCTTCGGAGCGATCCGAGATCCACCTCTTCTTGGAGACAAGTGTGCAACGACTCCAGGGCTCTGATCGCGAGTTACCTCAGGTATTAACGATGAAGGAAATGCTCAAGCGTGGTATCGGTGTTCATCACGGTGGCTTGCTTCCCATTATCAAGGAAATGGTTGAAATTTTGTTCGGTCGAGGACTAGTGAAGGTATTGTTCTCGACGGAGACGTTTGCTATGGGTGTCAATATGCCTGCACGCACGGTTGTGTTCAATGGAATTCGCAAGCATGATGGTAAAAACTTTCGAGATCTTCTGCCTGGTGAGTACACGCAAATGGCTGGCCGAGCTGGTCGTCGTGGACTTGATTCGGTGGGTACCGTCATCATTGCATGCTGGAACGATGTCCCAGAGCCCACGTCATTGAGAACGATGCTGGCAGGAAAGGCAACATCCCTGTCCAGCCAGTTCCGCCTGACGTACAACATGATTTTGAACCTCTTGCGGGTGGAAGTCTTGACGGTGGAAGATATGATGAAGCGCTCTTTCTCGGAATTCCACACGCAAAAGGCACTGGCCGCGAAAAACATCCCGAAATTAATCCAGAAGGGCAAGACCCTGCTGCAACAGCTCGAGCGGTCACTTGTGGAGGACTACCCTCACCTTGAGACTAGTGGCGAACTTGCCCAGATGCAGGAGTTTTATCAGTTAAAACGTGAAAAACGTGAACTGGAAAAAAGTTGACGAAGTGGTTGTTAGCAAACAATATCCAAGCAGCCAAGAATGCGATCGCGCCAGGAAGAATCGTAATATTGAACGTCAAGGGGCTTCCTTCTGACCAACTAGCGTTGGTGGTGCGGACAAGTTCTGCGATGGTTGGCGAGGGTGGAACGAGCCGGTCGAAACTGTCTTTCGAATCCGAGCTTCAAAATTCAACAGTTACGGATAGAGGCCACAAGGGCGTGTTCAAGTCGATTATGGTGGTCACACTTTGCCCTGATGAATATGAGCCACCGAAAGTGGAAGCATCATCTTCATCTACCAAAAAGAGTGTTAACAATCACTTCGGCGGTGGGCGTATGCTGCGTAGCAAAAAGACGAAGACGACGATCGTATGTTCGGACGAATGGGCAAGAAAGGGAAGTCTGAGAGCCAAGAGAGTGCGGAGCTCACTGCACCAGCGACCGCTACGTTGTTAGGAAAGAAATATGCTGTGCTGGAAGTCCCTGAGAGCTGTGTTGAGAGTGTGACGTCCGTTGTGGCTTCAGGTGTGAACACCAAGACGCTCGTAGCATCCTCGTCCAAGAAGGAGCTAGCCAGCAGTATCGAATTCCTTGTGCAAATTGAGAAAGAGTCGGCTACAACGCAGAAGGCTTCAATTGCATTCGTGGATTTGATGGGGAATTGAAGGTGAACGACCTCGAAGTGGCGACAGGCTACGCTCAGTGGCAGCAGTTGTACTCCATGGTTCTATGCCACCCGTGTATAACCGACTCACCATCGGTATCTCGTGTCATGAGCAAAGTGGAGAAAATCTTTAAATTAAAAGCCTATCTGGTCCGAATGACCCGCGAGCTCTCGAATGACTCGCTCTCGCTCTTCCCAGATTTCCAGCAGCGCCTAAGCGTGCTAAAACGCCTCGGATATATCTCTGACGATGGTGTTGTGCAAGTCAAGGGCCGCGTGGCCTGCGAGATCAACACGTGCGAAGAGCTGGTGTTGACTGAGATGATTTTCGAAAATGTGCTGGCCAACCTGGAACCAGAGGAGATCGTCGCAGTTCTTTCCGCGCTCATCTTCCAGGAGAAGTCGCAGTCCGAGCCCACACTTACACCCCAGTTGGAGAGCTCACGCGAAGTGGTCAAGAGTATTGCAGAGTCTCTGGGTCTCATCCAACTGGAGCAGCACTTGGAGATCGACCCCGCGGTGTATTGCAAGGGAGCGCTCAACTTCGGACTGATGGAAGTAGTGTACGAGTGGGCACGTGGGATGCCATTCAAGCAACTATGTCAGCTCACAGATGTTCAAGAGGGATCTATCGTACGCTGCATCACACGCCTAGACGAGGTATGTCGTGAGGTACGCAATGCCGCTCGCGTCATTGGCGACCCACAGCTCTACCGCAAGATGGAGGTCGCCTCCGAGGCGATTAAGCGAGACGTTGTGTTCGCGAGCAGCTTGTATCTGTCCTAGTCAGACCCATTATCAAATACAGAAATGTTTTGTCGTAAACCCACCGGAATCCCAAGCTCGGGCGAATATCAAGTTGTCTTCGGCTGACAGGAAACGAGGCTCTATTCAAAGCGTACGACAGTTTAGGACGAAGCTCCTGCGTCCACTACCTTAGCGTTCACATTGCTTTGACTGGAAGCGAATATCTTCTTCGAAATTCCTCCATACAAAGAATACCTTGCGGTCAGCTCCTTCGTCATCTAGTTTCATCTCGTCAGCCAAGAGCAAATTCCTCAATTTGAGCTCGTCTAGAGCCCACACAGGCGATACATATGAACTGTCAGATACATCCGTGAATCTGGCAAGTCCTTGCGTTGTTGGCGACGCGAACTAGATGGAGACACTATTCCAGCTCGTGAGATCCGAAGACTTCAGCGATCAGCTGAGGCTTCCGTTTCGAGAGCGAGGTATATTATGGTCATTTTAGTCTAACTCAATGCTACTAAACACTGTATTAGCTCTTGGCGGTGGAAATGATAGCACGATTTTCTTACCGCCCAGCGCATCGCGTAGCAGCATGTTTGCGGCACGGTGCACATCCAGCATGCCTCCTTTCATATGAAAACCACGAAGATTCGCATAGGCTTCGCACAACGAATACGGAGTCCACTCCTCGCTGTCATCTCCCACGGGCTGGAGCTTGTAGACTTGATAAAGGTGTGGGGCACAATTTTCAGCGATGAAGCGCACGGCACTGAAAGGCTCTCGCGCCTGAGCAATTGGAAAACTGCCGAAGAGGATCTGCAGCCGCACTGGGACATTGAAGCGCGGAAATACCACACCAGGACAATCACATACGAGGACACGACTGAGCTCGTCACCACCACATTCCAGCTTCTCCGCATAATCCAAGTAGTGCGTCTGCAGGTGCTTCGTACGACCTGGCGTTGCTGACACACCCACGAGCTTGCGTCCAAAGAGACCATTGATTAATGTGCTCTTGCCAACGTTTGGTTCCCCCACAAACCCCATCGTGAGGGCGCCTCTCTGTCTTGTGTCTGCTGTAGGATCAGCGGCCATCTCGTAGCGCGTAATCCCAGCGCCCACTTCCCCAACCGTTCGCATCAGCATCGCGTTGCTTCTGTCGGGAAACTCATGACTATAGGCCAGGACGGGGATATCTTGGCCATAGCGCGCTTGCAGGTATGTCGACCACTCCTGAACCCGCTCTTCCGCTACTAGATCAGTCTTTGTGAGCACCAGAACAACACGCTTCCAAGGGAACGCTGTCCGGATATGCGCCATTAGCCGGTCGCTAATATGCAGCAGGGGGCAACGAGCATCCGCAAGATGAACTAAAACTGACGAGAGCTCGATCACTCGCCACAGTTGCTGCCACACTGCTAGGTTTCTTTCGTACAGGTTAATCTGAGTGCCATCCTTTCGATGTGCCTCCTCTTGGTCGAGGTCATGTATCCAATTTTTGAAAGCTTGGTTGTCCACCTCGCTCAGCTCTTCAGACGTCATATTCCGTTCCCACTGGGGCTTTGTCAGGATACGTGGCTGATTGGTCGCGTCCTGAATTCCATACGTGTAGATTGATTGGCCCCGGTTATCTGCGTACACCAGCGCTCGTGTTGCATCCTTCTTCCTGACCTCGACCTCTGCCTTTGTCTCCTTCTGGAATATTGTATTCAGGCCAGCTTTTCTAGAAGAAACCTGCGTCGGTGTTAGGATGCCACTTAGATATTCAAGGGCTGCAACAGATACGTGACCTACTGGTTGTGGCACAGCGGGAGCTTCAAGCTCGGGGGCTGAGCTTGGAGTGGCATTTTGTGTATACCGCGCGCGATGCTTCGCCCGTTTCTCGCGAAGCTGCAATGTCACAATTAGCAATTTGATGAATGGCTCCATGGATGAGTAAATTGTTAGTAAAGTAGACTTAGAACCGAACCTGCTGCTTCTTAGCCTTTCCGCTGAAGGCCACTTTTCTAGGCATTAGGATGGATTATTGTTGTTGATCTCGCTCTCAATTTCCGAAGTGAAGTCTACGTGGGCTCAACTCTATACAACAGCAGATCGGTCACGTCAGTCGCTGATTAATTGTGTTATGCTTTTTGCGGTTGTTTCGCAAGAAACAAACTAAGAATTTTCCTTGCGGGGTTTCTAGGGTTGACATTACATGCTGGACATAGGTAGCAAACTAAAGGATAGTCATGATGTAGCACAGTTGAAATGATCCAATGTAAAGATTGCAAGAAACCGCCAGCAATGAATGACTCATACAAATATTAATACTTATACCGCTTGTCCACTAGCGTACACTATATATTGCATCACGTAATTGACCCACCGCGATTTGTGCACTTCAACTCGCTGCAACGTCGCCTGGTCTGGCTGGGTTTCCGACCTCTGGGCTGCAAGCTTTGGCACTACAACAGACTTGAGTGGGCAACAGTGTTATTAACACGTAGTTCATTTCCACTCAGTGAGGGCCATTACCAGCAATTGAAAAAGGCAAAGGTTGACTTCAGTGTCCAAACCAGTAGCATCGCGTTGTAAGTGTTCTTTACCATCATGCATAGCGAAGTTTGATTCATGGCAGCGGCAGTATATTTTCGTCCAATCATCGTAGGGATACTGATGTATACTTACGCGTCAAAAATATATGAATTTCTGCCAATCACCGATTTTTCAGATACTTATGTATACTTAGATCCACCTGCACGCGTCACATGCAGCCAGCCGAGCGACTTATGGTGCCTAACTTTAAAAGGGAATATGGATCGTTTATGCAACAAAGCATTGCTTCTGTATCTGCATGTTTGTAAACCTGCTAAAACGCACTTTTTGTATGGCTTTTTGTGAACCCAGTACAGTTGCTGCTTACCAAGAAAGCGTACCATACTAAAATCCAGTGAAAAATATAAAGTACAATACCAAGCGCTGTGATGGCGGACGCAGAGAGTGTCCGGGCCAGCGGCTTCAAGCGGATCCTGGTGCGTCTAGACGACAACACGCGCCGCAAATACTGCTGCCGTGCGCTAGAGGAGGATCTCTGTGCTGTGAAGAGTCAAGTGTGCGCGTGTGTGGAAGCTATGGCGGAGGTGAGGCAAGTGGAGGACGCGACTCGGAAGCTGGACGCCACTCAGGCGAGGTTACACTCGCCAGGTGTAACCGAGTTACTTTCAGGATTAGAAACATTGCAGTTACAGTTAGAAAAAGCTGCAATGGCGTTATTTACGGTTCGTTGACGTTATTTATGGATGGGGACGCTTGTAGACAACTGATTTAATTCATGGATATCTGTACAGTACGACGTCAATGCTGCCAATGATGTTGCACCAGCTGTGAAGGAGGAAGATACTGTAGGGGTAGACGAAGATGCCACCAAGTTCCAAGAGGCCAAGACGCTGGCGAAGCAGATTTTACAGACGGACAATTCGGAGGACATTGAGACTGCAGTGGATAAGATCAAGCATTTGGAGCGCTTGATGCCAGAGGTTGCAAGCGTCGAGGAGAAGAGACAGCGGTGGTGGAAGAAATACATACAGAAAGTCATCAACCATGTCCTGGAGCTATTAGAGGCGGATGCAAAGAAGTCCGCGAGGGTGACAGCACGACTGGTGCGAGTCGCGAAGAAGGCTGCTGGCAAATGTCCTAGTTTGACGGACTGGTCTCAGTAAGTGACGCCAGCTTGATGACTACGATGTGGTTGTATGTGCTTACGTTGCTTGTTACCTTGAACAGGAGCGTGGAAGAAACTGCAGCCACCAAGAGCAAAAAGAAGCGGCTGATTGCTCTCCCTGATGACGGAGAGTCAGCTTTCGTAAGTAGATCTACGCCTACGAAGACAGCAGCCAACAAGACGATTACAGATACTAACGGTAGCAAGAAGAAGAAGAAGGAGAGTCTGTCCATAGAGAAGACACGGTCTCTGCTGCATCGCTGCTCTCGTGAGGTGCGCACGCTGCGTGACAAATTCGACCTGGGCGCGTACGATGTGAACCTTAGCCGTGCGGTCACGATTGTAGACTCGGTGTGGTCAGGGTTCGAGCACTCGGAGTTAGTCGCGTTGACCACGGCACTATTCACGCTTGTGGAGACGACGGAGAAAATACCGAATGTGAGTAAGCGTCGCGATCGCCTAGTGTGCCTAGAAAGCGTACTGGGTGTTGTGCTAGGGAACTCAAAGTTATCGATGAGTGCCCGACGGAAGACCATGTTGGAAGAATACGCCAAAAACTGTCGACAGTCGCTGGAGCAGTTAAATCGGCCAGCAGACAATGGGAAGCAACCTGCCACAAGCAAGTCATCTGAGCAAAATGCAGCGAAGACGCCATCAGCAACTACAACTAGTGGTAACAATAGCAAGATTGACCGGACAGCGTGGCCTAAGGCACACGTACGATTTGAATAGCGGAGCAATAGAGCCTAGACATTGCAGTAATACGAAAACGAAAATACGTATCTGCAGCTACTTCAAGTGTAACGGAGACAAGCTGAAAGCAACTTCAAAGGCTGATGGTGTTTTAGGCAAAACATTTCTGTATTCGATAATGGATCTGACTAGGAAAGGTGCAAGCTACTCACGAACACAGATGTTACTTCCATCTTGCAGTAGAGCTGGGAATCGACGAATGTTTTGTTCATTTTCGAGCGCATGCAACTATAGCGCAAATCTGGATCGACAAATTGCAATAATGAGCACATAACACCTCATTATCTTTGTCCTCAAGTAGTCGCGGTCGAACACCTTCAACGCAACCTCTTGCGGTGCATCACTTCCTTTGAAGGTTGCGCTAGAAGTAGCGAGGCCTCTCAAAGAGCGGAGAGAAGGTGGGCGGATTGCAGCTTCCGGACTCGAAAGCAACTTTAACACCAGAGTGTACGCCCGCAAAGTTTCATACGAATGAGCCGAAACGTGAAGAGACGTAGAAGCTGCTGGTGCCAACGCCCGGGTTCCCTCCACGAGATAACGCCTTTTGTAGAATCTCCTCAAAGTCAGCGCAGTTTCTTTCACAAGGTTGACGAAGATCATAGCACCACTCGGGCGCTCAAGGATTGTATGGCAAGAGAGGAGTGGATATTCATGCGGCGTGAGGCGCTCCATGTCGAGATATTCCATGCTTCCTCCAAGCCCTTCGTTAGTCTGCATCTGCTGCGGAGACCATCGGTCAGCAGGAATGCCTTTCGTCGGCATTGGCTCTGGCAGCACGACTAGCAAATGGATGCTGTTGTCGTCAATGGTCCGTGAGCAAGTCTACGGGGTCCAGCTTCACTTTTCCAAGGCCAGAAAGCTCTGTCAACATCTTACCGGCGATGGTATCCACCTGCGCCGTAGTATTAGAGAGCCACCCTGCTGTCCTCCTTCTGGACAAGGAACAGGTGCAAGTCATCAGCATGTATTCCTTCGTCTCTCGTGTCCCTGAACGCGTCCCCACGCAGCACCTCTATCTCCAGAAGAGCTCCTTCTGCATGAGTTACCTGCTGCCTGAACACGTTTCCATCCTTGATGGGCTCGCCCGTGAGGACTGCAGCAATTTGTATTATGCAAAATAGCGTAAGAACGAGTGGCGTGTAGCATATATAGCGGCGATGCAAATTCAAAGAATACCTTCTGGACTGGAACCATCACGTGATGCAGAAGCACCTCCATTTATTGTCCGAGCTCGTACAGCCAGATCGAGTTCAAGCTTGTCTGCCTCTTGTCAAATCCTCAAGTTCCTGTTTTCCACGCCACACGTGCTTCTTCTTCTTCTTAGCTTTATCATTCGCAGTACCACATACTGCTTCAGCGTCGCCTGGTTTGACTGAGGGCTGAGTGATTTGCCTCAACGGTATAACGAGACCTCGAGGCTTGATAGTGGTTGGTCATTTCTACGTTAATTTCTGACTGATGGCGAGTCCGGGGGTGAGCACTCAGTACTGATATCCTACCTTAGAATATACTTCGAAGTCACGTTGTGAGTTTGGTTGTGACTGGAGCTCCTGATGCTGAGATCCCCACTACTTACAGTTGTGGGTATGTCTTAGTCATCTTTGTGTATCCAATAAACCGCTAGTTTCTTGCAAAAGAATTGCACAAATAATCAGCGACTGGCGTGGCGAAGCTGCTGTACGTACTGTATGAGTGGATCTCACGTGGAGCACATTATATCGAGACGTTTCTTTTACTGAGCGTTTGCCTTACTTCGGAAATTGAGAGCGAGATCAACAATTACGGACGTCATAATGCCTAGTAAGGTGGCCTTCAGTTGGAAGACTGGCAAGCAGCAGTTCAGATTCTACGTTTGTTTTACTGCCAGTCGTGTCATTCATTGAAGTATTCATCAAGAAACTATACACAAAATGCAAGCAAAAAAACTTCAGCTTCAGAAACTAAGAGTAGAGTGTAGTGGTGGTAGATAAACGCTACGAGCATGTCTCGATGGAGCAGTTGCTACTCAACTGCCTTGTGAGCAGCGCGGAGAGCATTGCAAAAGAGCCTTGCTGGGTTGGAGGAGATTGCCATGTCATCCTAGCAGCCGGCATCATGCATCAAGAGTGCCCCGTCTCAAGCAGCTCACTATGGTAGCCCGGGCCGATCTCTTTGAGTTGGAGAAGCAAATGGCCTTCTAACGCTAACGCTATTTATCCTACCACGACAACAAGATTAACCAGATCATCCACTTCTCTCTTCATCTCGGCGCGCTGCATGTTTGCGTCGATTGAAGCGCTCGCTGAGCAGCCCAAAGCCCTCCTTACAGCCAATACATGCTGCTCAATCCGTTCTGCATCCATGTAGGCGTGTACATGGTTTAGTACATCCAATTGGATCACGTTGCAGGCTCGTTGGAGGCTGTTCTGGTCTTTATCAATTACGTGTTTGCCAACTACTTCGTGCAAGACTGATACCCCAGAGAACTTCGACCGACCAGGATGACAGATTGCGCTGGGCGTGCACTGCTTCGCGTTAATTATCCTGGTACAATACTGCTGTTTAAACTACAATTGGTTATTTGATTCTGGTTGTAACTCAGTTATGCTGTTTCTAGTTCATTGGGCACGGGGTGTTTGAGCGTCGCAAACCTGCGCTGTTTGACAGTTTGGACCAAGCACGGATTGGTTTCACGCGCCCCTGATTCAAGCGAAGCTCGACAAACAAACCAAGAACGACAAGCACTGGCATCACTCGACCAGCTTGCTTATTCTCATGCTGCTTCTAATATCTATGATACGTAATGACGGTTATACACTTGTAGTATGTATTTTCTGGAAATCCGGCAGCTCGCTTGGAAATCGCGGGTCGCCTCAATTGGACTTGTGCACTGCCACTCGGATGTTCTTGCCGTTGAACGGGTATCCGTCCATCCGCAGTGCCAGTTGCATGCCTTCCAGTCCGGCAAATCGCACAATTGCAACGCCCACAGTGCTGCCGTCACTCATCGTAGGCATCTGCACCGACACCACAGCACCTGCGATGCCAAAGTATGACGCGACATCGGATTCGTTCGTGATGCCCCACGTCAGATCTGATACGTACACTTCATAGACCGCGTCGCTTTTCGCAGCCACTTCTTCTGCCACTGCCATTGCAGCCGCTGCCTGCTCTACCTTAACCATCATATCATTCTGAGGTGGCGCCGCCTCCACCCGCTGTCTCTTGATCCGAGGCTCGTCACTATTATTCACGGATTCTGCAGCAGCCCAATTCGACCCGTTCTGCGCTCCATACGCCGACCGTTTCTTGGTCAACAAGTCACTCGATGACCTGTAACACACCACAAGCATGAGTAACCAGCCTCTAAACCTCATCTAATGAATCTCATCAACTCACGTAATGTAATCATCAATATCATCATGGACACCTGACAGTTTCTTCAGCACCTTGTCCAATTGTGTCAGAGTTAATTGCGTCGTGAGTGGACTTAAGAGCACTGCCGAGATCAAGTGATCCAGCACCAGCACCAGTTCGTTGCGCAACGATTTGTCCGAGCCTTCAAAAGTGTCGTCTCCAATAATTTCAGCAATGGTCTTAACATCTGCAAAGTTCTTGTCAATCCACGCGTCGCTCCGTTTGCGGGTGATACGGTGCTGGATCTTGGCCAGTAACTTGGTTACACGCACTCTGCTCTGCTCTCCGCTGTGCTTGGGCTGTTCCTCGGGCTCCGGCGCCTCCTCCTGCAGCTTCCTTTGTTCCTCCACAAACTGCTTCAGGTCGTCACTAAACTGAGAAAATTTGCGCTTGATGCTATTACAGGTGGCCGCGTTTTCACGGGACAGAGGCACATCCAGTCGTGCTACAGCCTCCTGCACCTTGAGCGCTTGCTCCACACTGCTGAGACACGTACGCATACGAGTCTGGAGGTTACGCAGCTCGTCCTCGATGGCGGATGAGCAGTATGTACGCAATGCATCACCGCCAACACGTGCCAAAATACGCTCAAACCCGCTCATTATGACCTACTGCAACAACACCAAGAGCGCTAATAGCCAATGACACAGAAAATGTAACCCCTGGGTACGATAGAAATGTAACTGTTTAACTTGAGTGGTACACACGTTGTATCACGTCGCAGATTTTGGAGAAGACACCAAATAAGGCCACGACCGAACTTTAATTACGATAAATTACGGATAAACCGGTTATGGTGTATCGAATTGTGTTGCTAGCTCCGTAAATTACGACTGCTGTGGGATTATTTTAAATTCTAATAGAGAGAAAAGGGCCGAAGGTACTTACAAATGCCTGGAATGTGGGGGAGAACCTAGCAACCCTGTGAGGATATTGTGGATAACGTTGTACCAATCTCGCATCCATGGCATTAACGTTGCAGAAGGTTAGACACTGAGCGGGACATTTTTGCTAGTGGTAGTGCAAAGATATGGAATTAGATGGACCAACGTTATGACATTTTTGGCACATACCGCGAAATAAAGCTGCTCACTTTCTCAGGCAGATTCGGTTGGTGAACCAACGCTTCACGAATTCTGAAACTCTCCTGGTCTGCTGCGACAACAAATGCAGGAACTGCGTGATATACTCTTTGTTGTGATCCACTTCGTTGAAGCTGAAACAGGTTTGACAGTTGGGTCCCTTCTTGCCTACACACTCACAGAAGAGAGAAATCCGACGTATGCGAACGTCACTTTAGCCAAGCGACTTTCAGAATTGTCACTAGACTAGTTTAACGAACGCGTAAACACGTTTACTACTAGGTTTGACAGTGCCTTGTGCTCAAAATCGCTGTCGCGAAATAACTCTCGTATTTTTGGCTTAAATAAGGTCCAGGTTGCAAGTTGACCACTGAGAGACATGCTAAAGCCTCGAAACCAGGTTTTAGCCGTCGGGCCGAGGTTTGCGAAAATCATGACACACACGGACGTGCTTCACATATTCAACGTACAATCTGCGTTGTACTGTTCAGTGCTGAAAATCCATAGCTCCAAATTGTCCGTAGACTGCCCATTAAATGTTGGCAGGTTTCTCTTTTTTCTTTTTCCCCGAACACTGCATCAAATCTTGTTGATGAAACGTTTGCTGCGGGTCTTGCGCTTGCTGTTTCACAACTTGACTTAGCAGCAGCTGCTGCTGCTGTGTACTGTAGCTTGAAATACTTGGAACATTTGTTGCAGCATTGCAACTTTGCATTCGTTTTTGCCAAAACTTTTGCTAAATCAAAGCTATTTATTATTTCAATTCCTGCTTACAAAAATCAAGTGAAACGAGGATATCATTTGTTGATGGAAAAATTGTGCAAAAAATGCAACTAGATAATCTTTATATGCAAAATTGTTAAATGGTCTATCTGTGAAATACGTACGAGATATTCTCGTCTAGGACGCGACGACGATCTCTGCCATGTCGGTGAGACTTTGGCGATGCCTTCGGCGCCACTGACGAGGCAGTTGAGTAGTAGCAGCTCTTCCATCGATACTTTCTCGTATCGTTTGCCTTCCAACAGCCACTCCACATATGCGGTTTTCATCTGCGCGGCGATGTCGCTCGTGGAGAAATCTTCCACGTTCAGGACGTCGAATTCACGACACATGACTGACGAAGCCACAGATGATACTTTTCGCCCTGATGAAGCTTGTGAAGATCTACGGTAACTTTCGTTAGGAGGTACTGCAGCACGAGACGTGCTCACCTTCGAGTCATCGGTGGTGACAGCGCCAGATGGGAGTGAGAGTTTTTGGTGATCGTAGGTTCCGTTCGGAACACTCACTCCAACACTGCTGCTGGGGTGCACGGATCCGGTCTCTCCTTCGTCATCGTCCTCAATCTGCTGGGATAAATCATCATTGCCGCTTTCTTCGTTCACCGCATCCTCCGAAATGCAAGGCAGCAGTTCTCGTCTTGCTGCTACCAATGCTGGAGCCGTCGG
Organism: Phytophthora kernoviae; assembly: GCA_008080845.1. Lineage (NCBI taxonomy): Eukaryota > Oomycota > Peronosporomycetes > Peronosporales > Peronosporaceae > Phytophthora > Phytophthora kernoviae. Next base: position 45,167 of record VKKV01000128.1, on the reverse strand, counting down.
TTTCCTCCGGGTGTACACCTCAACCTCAAGCTTGAGACCATTCTCCAGTGCTTCCATGAACTCCTCGAATGACACCAACCCACTATTGTCCTTGTCCACGATACGCATGAACTCCTCGACATATTTGTGGATCTCGCCTTCCTTTACAGCACCAGATTGAACGAAAATGGTCTCCAGCATGTCGGCGACCTCTTCTGCGTCGATCTCGCCACTGCAATCCTTATCTGCAAGCCGGAATGCCTCTTTCATCTGCATGAAGATGGCAGTTTGGTCGGGGTCGGAGTACAAGAACGTGTCGCCAAACAGCATCAGCAACGTCTTGAACGAGTCTGTCACGGAAGACTGGAACTGTGCAGATGCTTCCTGCCACTTGATGTGTGTGTTGAAGCCTTCTTTGTTGTTAGGGACGCTGTCTCGGATATCGACACCGTCGCGCTGCACGTGATTTTGCTCAACTCTGTAGTTGAACCAACGCACAAGTTTGAAAAGCAAAGTGTTGTTGTTGAGCAAGCGGCGTGAACTTTCTAGCACTTTTTCGTACTTCTGAAGCGAGAACGCCGGTCTCCACAGCGCTGGCTCAGCTTGAGCTTCAATAAGCAAAGCTGCTTGCTGCAGATGTTTCGCTGGAATTTTCACCTGCAAAATCTCTCGTAATGCCTCCATCGTGTCTGCGTCCATTGTGTTCGAGCTCGCCAAGTGGTGGCCAAACAAAGTCTCAAACGCCTCCAGTTGTAGTCTGAGCGTCTTCTGAATGTTCCTCCGCAATAAACTCGATGCCGACTTCGGACACATCATCAACTCCACCACAATGAACAGCACAATGCCCACGGATGTCTGTGCGAGACTTGAGTATGACGAAATTGCGATGGTGGAGGCATCATCTGATGGATTTGTGGAGCACATATCCGACTGACGCATCATGATACCTGTGGCCACGAAAGCCGAGACAACCCCAGCTAGAGAGCCATAGCCTCCCACGAAGCATACGTACATGGACATCGCGACCCAAGCAAAGAGTACAACGTCTGCGAGAACAACATTGAGATGTTCCGGGTGGCAGATCTGTGCAAAGAAGAACTGGAATACCGAGGGAACAACGCTGCCTGCAACTACGCCACCCACTCGATTCACCGTTACGCTGAACGAGCCGCCAAGGTGATTTCCCATCACATAGGCCACCGTGGATGGCACCGTGCTGTTGAAGCTGTAGACGTAGACGGACATAAAAATCCCAATCACAATAGCTAGGGACCCTCTGAAAGCTGTCAGCAATGAATTCCCGTCGGTGTAGCTTTCCAACGTGAAGAATTTGGAGATCGACGACACGATAAATGATCGAATGCGGTGAGTATCGGTGTAGTTCTTCTTGTTATGGGCATCCTGGAATCCGATCATCGTGCTGCAGAAGGAATTCAACGAGAAGAGGAAAAGGTTGAGTGGCACATTGCCTGCCATCTCCTCAACGGTGACTGGGTGCTTCTGCAATGTACGGTTTTGTGTTGACCGGTATCGATGGAGTGTGGCCTCCATTTGCGTCTCAAGTCGAGACATCGACCGAAGTTTTACCTCTGTATCATCAAAATTCGTATCGAGCGTCAAGTGCGTTAGGACAGCGATACAGAGAATCGGCTAATGCTGAATACGTACCACGAGAGGACGAGTGTGCTTCATATGAGATTTCGTTCAGCAATTCACCTGAGCGAGTCTGGATAACGTAAATCTCACGCTGGAGAACCTTCATGTATGTGAAGTGCAGGTTTTCGTATTTCTCGAGCTGCATGGCGTAGCTGAGCGTACGCAGGTCTGAGATTAGTGATCCCACGAGTTTCACGTAGTTGAACATGATGGGGCGATGGAACTGTAGCACATAGCTAAAACCGAAGGACTGCTCCCACCATGTGTCGTCCATTAGAGCTTGCATACGCTGGTGACGAGCCGCTGCAGCGTCAAACTTGCGTTGAAGCTTGAGCTTGAGAAAATTCATGTGCTCGACATTCTTGTTCTTGAAGCAGTATGAGTCTACAATGATGTTTAGTAGGTCCAGGATGTCCTCCGCCGCGTGCTTGGAGTTCTCGCGCAGTCAGTGATTGCACTGTAAAATAGTGATGTAGCAAAACAGCGTCAGAATTTATACCAGGTATGCTGCAGGCAAACTACAAAATACACTTACAAGATCGGGTACGGAATGAACATGATGGCTAACGAAATTAGCGAGCCAGTTAACCCCACAAGGAAGTACACTTCCAAATTGCGCAGAATATTAGCTGTGCGAAAGTTTGGTTCATCCGAAGTCTTGAGTGATTCAGTATCTGGGCTTATTGGATTGATAATTGTGAGAGCTGAGCAACACAACAGAAAACGTTAGGACTGAATAAAAGTTCATGCATAAACATTAGAACCCACCGAAGTAAAGGTTGTTGCCAACCGCAAACCTTTGGGTTGTAGTTGATAACGGCACTACCAGAATCACCACCGTAAAAATTACCATCCAGGGCAGCACCACGTAAAAGTTGTGACGATTCACCCAGTAGACACTGGCAGAGAATGCCTGGTCAATTTGGGTGTAGCCGTCGTAGGATGTATTGGCTTCGTCGTATGTGTGCATATTTACACACGAGAACAGCACGAGGTTGTACACGAGTGCCATTCCCACACCAAAAAATGCCTGCCAGACGATCTTGAGTGTGCTACCGATATTCTTCCCTGTCGTGAAGATCACGGCGACTGCGCAGTAGCTCAGGCCACCAAGGTAGTACCATGAAGGAAACAACGCCCATTGTTTGCCCGGGTTATCGTTATCTCGCTCACGCGTCTGAATGCAAGATGCGATTATTACGCCGCAGGCAACACGCAGTGACATTTGTACGTTGAACCGGAACTCCGCTGCAAATATACAAAATCAACCAAGTATTCCAATTGAGTTAGTCGCCCCAGAACTCGAATACTACATCCATCATAGCCGAATCATACGTGAAAAACGTTGGTGGTGCATGGCGCTCTTGCGACCTCCATCAAAGTCGATTCGTAGCTTTGCAGCCTTGTCAGCAAAATCCTCGCTACCAACGGTGCCCTTGCGTTGGCGCCTGTGCACAAGCGAGTTCGAAGCGCGAGTTTGACCGATCTCCATTTTTGCTACCGCTCGCTGCACTTGCACTGTCGCGCTCAGAACCCTCGCCTGTGTTCAACGGTGCGGTCAAGTCGCTGTAAAAATGCCAACGACTGCGTTAACACCAAACAAATACACCAAACAAGAATTATCATTTCGTGGAGCATGTGACATACTTGATTGACGTGCTACGGGGAGGCTTCCGACCAACCATACTGCGTCAGTATAGTCGAACACGATGGACGTGTCGATGGACCTCGCTGTATCGCCTTGCTCAAGGCCACTCGAAAGTTGCTAACTGCTGAGGGAACCCGAGGGGACAGTTAGCCGGGTGTGGTGGGGTCGTTTCATATTCGTCCGAAGGTTTCATTCATGTTAGTGCTTGATTGGATGAACTCTACTGATTGGACGCCATCTTTGTTGCATGAAGTCGTGGTGATCCGTTGGCAATATTCCTTCTGCTTCAACGCTAAGACGAATATTTCGCAGGACGAACGGTTGTCCAACAACAAAAGTCGGAGTTTCATTTCTTCGCAAAATCCATTGCTGTTTTTGTGCCGGTGTTGCGGCCAATTTACGGAATGGATATCATTCGCGGCGTTCACCGCACTAGATATTTATACACTGCTGCTATATGCAACTAGTACTGCAGTGAACTACTTCAACTTGAGCTGCGTTTTCTCGTTTGATGTCGCACGAACGCGATTCTATTTTGTAATGTCGCATGAATGTTGTTACAATACATAACTGAGCCCAATACAAAGTCGCAAATGGTGCTAAACACCACGTCCATCGATGGCGACGACGCAGTGTACGCTGCAATTCTGGCGCGTGTGGAGCACCCAGAACTGACGGAACAATGCCAACATGTGCTGCAGAAGGAGTGGAAGACTATAAATCGTCGTTTGCGTCATGTTTCGTCCTCTTTAACAACATTAAAGCAGTTGCAGGCGGCTGCGAACCACCTCCGACCTACTGGCGACTGGATGCCAGCCAATTTACATAGTCAATTGAAAAGTATTGAAGAGCTGCAGAACAGGTTACATATGACGGTGGAGGATATGACACACATGGGTCAAGAGAAGTCTACGGCAATAGAGATACAGAAGAAGAGCAAGAAGAGGAGGAGACAGCAGAGTCTGAAGGCAGAGAGACAGCAAAGAGATAGAAATGTGGTCGTGATTGACATTTCAGAGAGTGGCGAGGAAGAAGAACAAGTTGATGAGGCGCCACTTGAACTGGTGGTTCCACAGCTTTCTGATAATGAATCGGTGATGGAAATTGGGACAGAAGTCTGCAGTGTAGAGCAGAATGGTGATTCACTTGCAGCGAACCATGTGGTTCAAGACACAGTAAGGGACGCTGTTGATATGCCAATTGAATCAGCGGTGTTCGAATCTATACAAGAGGAGGAGATTGAGTTGATGAGTGTGAAGCAAGAAGCGTTAACTGTTGTTCAAGTGGAAGTGAGTAGTGATAGTGAGGTACTGGACCAAGGCGCGGAGGATGAGTCTCCGATGGAGCTGGAAGTGTTGGAGTCTTCTGATGAGGAGTCAGCAATAGAGCTGGAGGTACCAGACTCGGACGAATCAGCTTTAGAATTGGATGTGCTCGAGTCCGAATCCGACGAGGATTTTCCATCCTGTTTGGAGGTGGCGATAAGGCTTCGGAAGGCGGGGGATGTCACTCAGCTAAAGGAGTTTCCGGCGATTGTGGAGCAGTTACGCTCGTATTTGCAAAACAAGAAGCACCTCACTGTCGCGGAACTGGACGGGCCTCTATTCGCGCACAAGAACATTACTAGTGCTGAGGTGAGTGAGGTCGGGCGCGCGATTGAGTCTATGATTTCCGTGGGCATGCGTCTACCGTTGCGTCCTCAGATCAAGTCAGCGCTTGCTATCCTGCTCGCGACTGTCAAGCAGCTCGAGCTCACTCTGGGCGAACTGCCTGCATTCTTGCGTCCGTAAGTGTTTGCTGCATTTGGAAATGACGGTTGATTTGTTGCTGACGTCAGTGGTCGTGTATGATTGCAGGGTCCTCAAGCAGTTTTCCAGTATTTGTCATCAACTGTCAAGGACGCCACTTCAACCAGAGATAACTTCTTCTCCGTTATGGAAGTGTAGTCACGATATCTATTACCTGTCGACCTGTAAACCCTGGAGACGGGAGTGTCCACAATTTAGTACTACTAATTGGTACTGTGGTTTTCACCAATTTTGTCAATTCAATTGTGCAAGGCTAATACTGCATGGACGATAGTCGATAAAATAACGACCGTCCTCTATGTTTTCATGACGCAGAGGAAATTTATCCCTGATCAATGCCAACGAACTCACTGTGACTCAAGGTGTTTATTAGTATTGGAGAAGCAACAACAATAAAACAACTAGCTGCTAAACAGTGTCCAATGCCAAGCCTTTTGACCAGGAGTCAATCGGGCCTCGAAGGTTCTCAATGGTGGAGCTGCTATTGCTCAACTACTATCTGTGACGAAGGCATCACCAAAAGTTGGAGGACATTGCCGCCGAGTCCTAGACTTGTATGGGTGCGTATTTCACAAATAAATCATTCAACACTTTTTTTCACAGTAGTGCCAGTAGTTTTACACAATAGTGTCATTGGACTTCACATGCACCAGGTGATATCCCTTACGACCTCCTCCCACCCAACAGCAAATTTCCTGTCGCCTACAACACTTTGGTAGCCTGGAAGTTCTTGACATTGATCTTGACCTGTTTCATCACGCGGTTGTACAGTTCTGGGCGATATCCCAGCGGGAATAAAATCTCCAGCAGCACAAACATAGGTGCAGTGATCAACGCTTGGTCCAAACTATCAAATAGCGCCGGTTTGCGACGCTCAAACACACCGTGGCCAATAAACTACAACAACAAAAACAAATCGTTAATAAACTATATCTCTATGTATAAGTACCAACTATTGCAGAATTACCTGTAAAATCCACGCTGTGGCATGGATAGCCAAGGCCACGTTCATACTAGAGACGTCCATGGACTTGGCCCCTTCCACCGCAAAGTAGTTGGCGAAGACGAAGCAGCCGGATATGATGCTAGCCCCCAGAGTTCCGGCGTATATGTCCAGAGCCATGTACCACAGCATGTAGATGGCAGCCATCACCGCTGAATAATTGAGTAAAATGAAGTCTCCGTAGGGGAGAGACGAGAGAACTTCTGGGGTTTCAACCAGCGGCTGAGTATGCGCCAGAATCATGAGACCAGACACGAAGATGGGCCAGATACACGCCAGGTGGATGTACTGGTTGATCTTGTTGTCGTGATACGACAAGTAGAAAGTCACCTGCTTCTCCAGATCGAAGCGGTCGGCGATGAACCCCATGGCTTGAGCGATGTCTTAGCGTCTTGATGACGGCAAATTCGAAAGTGAGCCTGTTAAACAGGAACTTCAAGTGACAATAAGACTAGAAACCTGTGGGATTGGTAGAAATGATTTCAATTACATCCAATGAGAGAATTTAAAGGAAATAGACAAAGCAGATTCGTCGAAAAGAAAATTCAACGCAAACACGACAGTATATTACCAACGCAATCTTCATACTGTATGATTTCTTCATACATGTATGAGAGAATTGGCTACAAGATGAATCATTTAACTGGTGGGGCGAGGAAGATGCGGATATAATGGTGCTCCTGACGACTGGAAGACTATTCCTAATGCTGGACGTAGTCCCAGACCATATAGCAAGTTTTTGGAAGACGTTCTTGGGTGGCCAGCCCCTGGATCTGTGGACTTCGCGGAGAAGTACTCAAGAGGAAGGATTTACCACGAATTCAGTCATGTAGTCTCGAGCAGCTTCGCGTTCAATGTATTAACGAGGAGCTATACACGGTGGAGATTCCAAGGTCAGAGGGACAAAAAGACCACCACTCGCTGGATAAACTTCGCCAATGGTTTCTGGCGATTTTGATCGCGACCCCGATCAAGGTAAGACAACAGTTCGGCAAGAAAGAGATCACTGTTTCACTCCGGCACCCTCCTGAGCTGACAACATCTTACACATGGGAAGTAGCAGGACCTGACAGAGTACAAGGACGGCCAGCACTAGGCATAGCAGCAGCCGGAACGATAGGGTTCCTCCAAGCACCTGACGGAATCAACTGGCAGCTCGGAGACGTTACTAGAAACAGAGAACTACTCAACCATGGTAAAGTATTGAGAGATTACGGCGCGACTAAAGGCATAGTCCTGGACACCACACCGCTTCTCCATGGATTTCCATCGGAAATGGACGACAAGATCACAAATAAACGGATGCTCAATGCGCTAAAACGGCAATCATTTCGACGCTGCCAGCACGGAATCAGCAAACAACTTCGACCCATGGCGGAAAACTTGAAAGAACGTCGAGATACATCAGAGTGGGTAATGGCAACGCAGGATCAAAGACCTAGAGAACTCTGGGCCGGACAGCAGACCCTCACTGACTTCCAAGTGTAGACAGCGTACTGAGTCGCCTCAACCTGTACCACGAAGGACGAAAAGAAGGTTCTCATTGCCGATTGACGCTTCAGTGCACAGAAAAGAAGGAAGCGCCAGAGCACTTAATCTGGAGGTGTCCGAGGGCACGAGCGGTCTGAAACAAGCTAATAGCGCACTGGACAGGCAACGCCGCGACACAGGACCACCTCGATGAATGCTAGTACTTCGTCGCAGCACGAGTATCACCACAAATTAATCACCGGCTACTGGATCACAGTATGCAGTGGTATGGGGAGTTCAATGCGGACCACACGGAAGCAGCACGAGGTAGATTTGAAACTGAATGAATTGATCCAAGATGAAAACGGCTCTGTTCTTACTTCTACGCCCTAGTCTGCACGGTCCCCATGGGCACATTTGAGCTGATGGCTTACACAGCCATCCAAATAACGGAGCTCCAACCGATATGCACACATAGGGCTTTCCCCAAGTAATATCGTAGGTACCCAGATACACATAATCTGGGGTAGGCAGTGATCCTTGGGGGGGTCCTTGATGTCACGAGCCAGAACAGTCAACATTATGGAAAGTGGCGATGAGGCAATTGAGAGCAGCAGCGCTACGAGACTCCAAACGACCTGAGATGAAAGGTATTCGAATGTGCCAAGGTTTAGATAGCTTCGAGTACATGGAGATAAAGGCGAAAAGATCAAGCCTGCCGCCACAGACCGTACGAAGACGGCAAGAACCACCCATCGTGCGGTGGCTCGAGATGTTTCAGGGATGTAATGATTAAAGTTAAATAGACACCGTTAATCACATCACATACATGTATGAGAGAACAGTGACAGTATTTGTTCTCGAGTGGCAAATGAGCTCCTGTATTATCCACTCGAGTCTGTTGCAGTGCCAAAGCTTGCGGTTTAGAGGTCGGAACCCAACCAGACCAGATGACGTTGCAGCGAATTGAAGTGCACAAATCGCGGTGGATCCATAGCGTGATGTAATACATTGTGCACATTACACTGGTGCTTATATGAGCAGTTCATTGCTGGCGGTTCCTAACAATCTTTATATGGGATCATTTCAATTGCACTATTGAGATAATACACTCACCTAACGCCAGTAGCAACGTTTGTACGCTTGCCTAATGGCACACCATGTGTGGTTGAGGCTTCCGAGTGTGGGTACAAGATGGCTAGCAAATTCAGGCCAGCTTTCTACGTCTCCATATGGATGCTCATATCGGTTTTCCTCCTTACAAAAACTCTGTTGTTTCGCTATGGAGGCTGTACTTTTGCCTTCCCAGCCTGAATGCGTCAGCGATTTGCTCTGCCTCATGTCTCTGTCACAGATTCTGTGAGCATGGTCACCCGATGTTGCTGCCGCTCCTCTGCATTGGCGTATGCACCGAGAACACCTTAAAGTTTTTTACGGTTGGCAAGTTTTAGTGTAGAATAGTGCTACAAGATGGCCGCGACATCGGCTGGGCCTGCTTGGGTCCGACGTCTGGCAGTGCTGGGACTGACCTGCACACTCCTACCGACTGTTGTGGCCGCCGACTGTGCCGCTGGAAGTTCGACACTCACCACTGAAGGGTGTTCAGGCTGCAACGAATACGCTGTGTGCCTGGGCTACACATCGGCTGATGAATGCTCTGGCTCATTCTGTGAGACGAATGGTGACTGTACCTACCAGTGCATGAACGTGTCGGACGTGACTCCCACAGTCGTTATGCTCATTGATTTTGGCGGATTCAAGAGTTCACAAGAAGTCGCCTCTATAAAAGCAGGCAGCTACAGTGATGCCAACTTCACAGGGTACCAGTTCCCAGACTTGACAAGTGAATGGCCGTCGGCGAACAACGACGATGTGACAGCCGTCGGTACAATCAACTTACCTCCAACAACCACCACTTTGTACGTTGAAGTCTACTTTCGTCGCTATTCGCTGAATGAACTAATGCGTGTGTTATTGGCTTATACAGCAGCATATCTGGCGGAACTGCTGATGTCAACTACCCGAAAGGAAAAGTGGCGAGTGTGACGTTAACGTCGGGCTTCATTTCGTCCGAGACACAAGTGACCACAGTGATGCTTTCGAGCCTCGCTATAGGCGGTCAACTTGCCGCACTTCCGGGCCTTCTCCCGTCTTCTGTGCAAGTGATCGATCTCGGCAACACGCTCATCTCGACGTTTCCCGCAGGGTTAAGCGAGTTGTCTTCGCTTCAGCAACTGTATGCTCATTTTTCACTGCTGATACATGTGATGGCAAGGTGTTCCCCTACTAACGGCCTGGTCGTCGACGTGTTTGTTTAGGCTCATGGATGACAACTACGTGACGACTGTCGACACGCTGGATGTGATTAATACCATATCTGTTCTGTAAGTACAAGTGGTGCTTAATAGAGAACAATAGCGTAAATGACCACGTTTTGCTGTTTGCCACAATGCAGGAGTCTGGAGAACAACAACATCAACACTTTCTCTGGAGTTTTTCCAATCTCTCACACCTGTGCGTGGCAAATCAATGACCTAAGGAATTGGTTGTTACATGTAAACTAACTGTTTTACTTATATTTTTGCCGTCGTTCTGTAGGTATCTGGGTGGAAACAACTTGACAAGCATCCCCGCAGCCATCTACAGCCACACAGAGCTAACAGTACTGTACGTTGGCATTCTTCTTCTGGTACTTTGCGGCTCGTTTATTAAGTTATTTGTTGTTCTGATAGAAACTTGACCGGGAATCCGTTCTCAACTCGAGACTTCACAAAGACCAGGCGGATTTCTTGAACAATCTCGAGACGTTGCTACTTTCAGCGTCCGATTTCACTGTAGGTCTGGAATGTGATGAATCTAACCAGGCCGTTGTGCATGACGTGACCGTCTGCCTGGGTGATGGAGTTTCCACAGCTAGTAGCGGTGCTACTAGTACTACTGACACCAATGCGTCACGTTCGTCTGGCGTGCCTGGCTCAAGCACTGAGAGTGCCACAACATCTGGGTCATCTTCGACGAGCTTGATCGTGGGAGTTGTGTGCGGGATATTGGTCGTGATTATCGCTGTCATTTTGCTGGCCTGGTGCCGTCGAAGACAAAAGCACCGAGGAAGGTCGACCAAGTTAGGCAGCACCAGAGGTTCCCCGTCTGCAATCAATAACCAGCAAGAAAGACGGCAAAATTACGGACAGTTGAGGACATCTACTGGAGTTCCGACGGGGTTCCCGATGATGGATAACGGAGTTGCTATGGGCATTCCAACCTCACCACAGGACGATGAAGCCAGTATGGGAATCCCCACTAGTGACGGCAGTGTTTCTACTTACCCTATGTCGATCACGGATCTAGAGTCAAGGCGAAAGACGCACCAGTTCTTGTCACTTTGGAGCGACCCAGAACTTTTGTCGTTGCAAGTGCTCGCAGCAGACATCGAGGATCTTCAGCAAATTGGCAGTGGTGCCTATGCTACGGTTTGGCTTGTGCGTTACCGTAATTCACAGTTACTGGCCTCTAAACGACTTCGAGAAGAGAGGCCCCAGAAGAAACATACATCAAACTTTGTGGAGGAGATTAAGTTGCTTGCGAACTTCGACCATCCGAACTTGGTCAAGCTTGTTGGTGTAGCCTGGACCATTGAAACCGACCTGCAAGCGTTGCTTGAGTACATGGACGGAGGTGATCTTCGTCGGTATCTATTAGATCCGAGTACTCCTTGTGCCTGGACATTCCAGAAGTTCAACATCGCAATTGATATCATCGAGGCATTGGTGTATCTACACTCATTTGTACCTCCGCTCGTGCACCGCGACCTCAAGTCCATGAATGTATTACTCTCGTCCGATTTCAAGGCCAAATTGAGCGACTTCGGCACGTCTCGATTTCGATCAGTGGAGAGTACGATGACTGCAGGTGTGGGCACCGGTCGATGGCTGGCCCCTGAGGTGATTCGAGGCGACACTGACTATGGCACATCCGCCGATATCTACAGTTTCGGTGTACTGCTAACGGAGCTAGACACGAACCAGATTCCGTACAGCAATACTCGAGGTTCCAATGGTAAGAAACTCTCAGACATGACGATTCTGCACCGAGTGGCTACAGGCAAGCTCCATCCAGAGGTTCGAATTACGTGCGGACCAGCATTGAGGAATTTAGTGCAGAGGTGTTTGGTGGAAGACCCGGCACAGCGACCTGCAGCGACTGTCATTGCGTATGAACTACGTGTGATCCAGAAGGATATGGCTGCCTCTCTCTAGTGTTTCGAGGTGCAATATGAGTGAATTTATTCGGTATGTCGTCAAGAATAATGCATCAAGTCAATTGATCGTGTTCCACCAGAGTAAGTAAAGACAACAATTGAAATGAATATCAATACGAATGTTCAGTGAACGTCAATTGTTGACTACCAGCCAAAACGAAGAGAGTGGTAGTTTTTCCCGAAAGTCAAGATATATTTGAGATCGCCCAGCATATAGACACGAAGTGTAACGAGATAGGCCATGAATCACGTGAACATTGGGCACAGTACATACGTTTTCTTAACTACATTTGTCACTCTTGAATTCGCTGGACGCTAGAACAATTGTCAACCCCAACAATGACGCGAGCTTTAGCAGCATTCGGACTCTTATTAACAGCGATTCCCAATATGGTGGCGGCAGAATGTGCCGGTGGATCGGATACTCTCACGACAGAAGATTGCTCCGGTTGTGACGAGTACGAGTTGTGTGTGGGCTACACGTCGGAATCGAGTTGTTCCGGTTCGGGCTGTGTCACCGATGGGGATTGCACGTACAAGTGTTTGTCGGTGGATGACACGTCCACGACTCTGATTGTTCTGGTGACTTTCGGAGATTATGAAAGTAGTGAGGAAGAGGCAGCCAGAGCAGCCGGCAGTTATGACGACGCAGAATTAAGTAGCAGTGGCTATGCAGACTACACCAGCACTTGGCCCTGGGTGAGCAATAACCAAGTCACTTCGATTGATACAATTAGCCTTTCATCTTCAGTCAAGACATTGTAAGTATATTGTATTTCAAACTTGGGTTGATACAGTTCTGACGGAGTTTGTGTGGTATGATTTGTAGTATGATTTCTGGGGCAACAGTTCGATGCAATATCCCAAGAGCAAGGTGGCAAGTGTTACACTGGGCTCAGACCTTATTTCTTCAGACACTTCGGTCACGGAGGTGGTGCTGCACAATCTGAACCTTCAAGACCAGGTGGACTCGCTGCCCAATTTGCTGCCGTCGTCGGTTAGCGTGCTGAATATCGGCAATGGTCTGATTCAGAGCTTCCCGGCAGTTCTGAGTGGATTATCTTCGCTTCAAGAGCTGTACGACACATACTTTAATATGGTGATTAACTTTCTGGTCCTGACGCTAATGTTCTCTTTTTCTTTTCAGATATATGGATATGAACTACGTAACGAGTGTGAACTCGTCGGAGGTGATCGACTCGCTCACATACTTGTAAGTTTTGTGCATTAAATCAAGGCGATTTCGAGTGGCGACCATGTCTAATTGTTTTCTTTGTGTCGTACAGGAGTTTGCAGCAGAATAACCTCAAAAGTTTCACGGCTGTCTTCCCGAACTTGGAGTATTTGTGCGTGCCTTGCAATTGATAAGTCAAGGAGCAACCACGTACTTACACCGTTTTGTTGGTATTTGTCCCATAGATATCTGAACGACAATAATTTTACAAGTATCCCAGCCGCAATCTACAAGCACACCAAACTAACTGAATTGTAAGTGCCAGCACACTTTGTCGCAGTGGATAGATCTATTTAACCTCTTGTTTCTTTTCTGCTTCTCCAGGTACTTGACAGGAAACTCGTTTGCAAGTATGCGCTTCACTCAAAGTGAAATCGACTTTCTCGATAATTTGACTGTCCTGCACCTCGCGTCGACAGATTTCAGCGTAAATTTGGGTTGTGATGAGTCGAAAAGACTGTGGTACACGATGTGACGGTATGCCTCAGTGAGGAGTCTTACGCTTCCAACGGGGCGTCTGGTGCTGCCAACGAGGCATCTGACGCTGCCAGCGCAGTCTCATCGAGCAATGGAGAGTCTTCTAGCTCGGGGGTATCAGGTATAACGACATCGTCAGATTCATCATCGTCAATCAGCGTGGGAGCAATCGTGGGTATCGTGTGCGGTTGTCGTGGTGCTTGCAGTCGTCATCGGCTTCTTCATGTATCATCGACGCCAAAAGAAGAATGGGAGAGACAAACTCACTGAGACAAACGAACTTGCTGAAAATTATCAGCCAGAAGGTGACGCTGAACGACGCGTGCAGACCTACGGCGGGTCAACTGTGAGTGGCGTATCTATGAACATCCGAACCAACGGGAGTAGAGATAATTCAAAGGGAGGAAGCGTGGAGGGTGCGCAGTTCCGGTCAGTGTGGAACGACCCCGATCTTCTATCATGGCAAGTCCGCGAAGAGGATATCGAAGACATTCGGCAGCTGGGTAGTGGCGCTTACGCTACTGTCTGGCTCGTACGGTACCGCAAGTCACAACTCTTGGCTTCAAAACGGATGCGTTCCGAGTTGCGATCGAAGCAACGTACATCGGCGTTTATTGAGGAAATTAAGTTGGTCGCCAACTTTGACCACCCGAATCTGGTTAAGTTCATTGGGGCTGCGTGGACGATCGAGAGCGACTTGCAAGTCCTGCTCGAGTATATGGATGGAGGTGATCTCCGCGATTACCTCGCAAGTTCGAATGTGCCATTGACATGGACTTCAGAAATTTTTGGTATCGCTCTTGGCATCATTGAGGCACTCGTATACCTGCACTCGTTCTTACCGCCCTTGGTGCACCGAGACCTGAAGTCGAGAAATGTGCTGCTGTCGTCGGAGTTATACGCCAAGTTGAGTGATTTCGGTACATCGCGCTTCCGGTCTGAGGAGAACACAATGACGACAGGCGTTGGGACTGGTCGCTGGCTGGCGCCGGAAGTAATCACTGGTGATGGCAACTACGGCACGCCGGCAGACATTTACAGCTTCGGAGTGCTGCTCACAGAATTGGACACGCACGAGATTCCGTACAGCAGTGCTCGTGGTGCTAACGGAAATGGACTGTCAGATATGGCGATCCTGCACCAAGTGGCGACGGCGAACTTGCGCCCAACTGTAAGTGAGACCTGTGTGCCCGCCTTACGTGAGCTGGTGGAACGGTGTCTTGTGCACGATCCGTCAATGAGACCTGCTGCGGCAATCGTTGCGTACGAGCTGCGGAAGATGCAGAAGGACATCATCGGACATGATTGAGCTCGCAACGGACGGGGTAAAGAGTGGTATCAGTTTTTGACAGCAACCGATTTTGCACAGCTCAATTTTACACATGACTTCGGACAAACATGCTGATTCAATACTTATCGATATACTGCGCTTGCAGAGGTGGTTCAATTCCTGCTACGATACCCATCGAAAGGCCTAAGCGGCAGGAACTGGGAACTTCAGCGGGGTAACTTCGACATCCAGAGAGCCCTTGACCGGGATCGTGAGCGAGAACTCATAGGTCATTTTCCATGGATCCTCCACAGTCTTGATGTCAAACTTGCTGAAGAGCGTGGCCATAGCCAGCTTGATTTCCATGAGTGCAAACTTCTGGCCCAAGCAGATGTGTGGACCAGATCCGAAGCTGCTGAACACGAATTGCGAGAAAACACGAATCTTGCCCGTGTCGGGGTCGATGAAGCGCTCAGGCTTGAACTCATGCGCGTCTTCACCCCACGTTCTCGGGTTGCGCGCGTTAGCGTATGAGGGCAAGAGCATAGATGTCCCTTCTTGCACGAAGGTGCCATCGCAGAGCGTAGTGGTCTGATTAGCTTGACGCATGATGAAACCGGTGGACGGGAACAAGCGAATGTTCTCACGGATAACTGCCTCGAGATACACCAGGTCCTGCACTTGAGCGGCCACTGGCACTTGCAACTCGCCTGTAAATAGCTCCGGCAGCTTCTCCTGCATCTCTTGACGGATCTTACGCAGAATCTTCGGGTACCGGTTCATGTTGACGATAAACCAGCCCATGCTATGGGATGACGTGTCTTTCCCGGCAATGATAAAGTTGGTGACCATGTCACGCATGATGGTCACTTGGTCCTCCTTGATGTCCATCTCTGACGTGTCGATCTTGCTCTCCAGGAAGAGTGTGATGAGATCGTGTGCCCCCTTCTCCTCCCTAGCAGCCATCACCTTATCGTCTCTTGCAGCCATCGCCTTCAGGATGAAACTGTTGATGAATCCATGAAACTTGTTGCAATTGTCCATCATGACCTTCTCTGAGCCCACATTCAGGAACTTCTTTAGCTGCCAGAGCCATGAGGGCGTCTGAATACGCACCCCGAAGGCTACAAAAGCCACGGTGAAGGCTTCCACGAACTCGTGTTCCTTCTCAGGACTGAACGTGTTCTTGAGCGTGTCCAGATCAACACCGAAGCCGATCTTGGAGAACACGTCCATCGTAAAGTGACCGAGCTCCTGTTTCATACTGAAAGGCTTTCCACGCGATGCAAATATGCCCAGAACATCTAAGAAGACTTGCAGCTTTTCACGTACCGTGTCTTCCATCACCGTCTTCATCATCTGCATGGAGAAGAGATGGCTCGCTGTTTTACGTTGGTAGAACCACGCATCACCGTCCGAGATAGAGAACCCGTACCCAAACAAATCTTTTGCTTGGTGTTGACTCACCGGTCCGCGCTGGAACGTGTCCGCCTGAGTCTTGAGCACGTCCTCGAACAGATCAGCTGACGACAGAACGATCCACGGTTCGCGTCCAGGGATCTGCAGCACCCACGGTTCGTTGTTGAACTCTGCGCTTTGTTCACTGATCCAGTCATGGAAGCGCGGCTGGTTGTTAGCCGCGTCCAGCATGTTGCCCAGTAGCGGCAGAGTAGATTTAGGCACGTGTGCCAACTTGAGCTTCTCCTTTTGTCGGTCGATTGCCTGGCCAAGTACGAGGCTAAGAGACCAATCGTCACGACGGCAGCAGCGACCACAACTGCATCTCGCTTGTTGTCGGCAAATTGCGACGGAGCTTCATCGACAAAATGAAGGTTAAGCACAAGTTCTGGTGGTGCGAGTCTTTCGTGGCACTTGCAACTGAAAATCGAAAGTCAGAAGCAGGGGAATGGAAGGAAGGGAATGAGGGGCCAGGAAGTCATCGCCATCTGGCTGACGGTCTCCACTTGAAGCATCTACAAGGTACCACCACCACATTAAGGTTCGAGTGATTGGCTAAGAGCACTTCGAGAGAAGCCACACTAAAATCAAGATCATGTAGCACGACATCATTCAATCCAAGGTGAACAATTGCAACATCTCGTTACGAAATAAGGAAAGGAGAAAACTACAGAGAGAATAATTCGACTCCACAGTAGAGATCGAGACATTATATCCAGCCTACGCCGTCTCTCCGGGTGACTTGACCTCGACAAAGTGTGGCGACTTGGCTTTGCTATTGTCGAACAAAGACTCGATGTCCTCGAGCAAAATGCCCTTGGTTTCCGGACAGAAGAAGTACACGAACACACCGCAGATGCTGCACAGACCCGCGAACAGGAAGAACACGCCGTTGATATTCAAGTGCGGGAAAAGCTTCACCACCTCCGTCATGACGGCACCCATAGCCCAGTTAGCAGCCGTCGACAGAGTCACACCCGTAGCACGAATGCTCAACGGGAAGATCTCGGCTGGGTAGATCCAGCACACGGGACCCCACGAGATGGCGAAGTTGAAGACGAAGAATGCTGTGCCCAAGCAAATGAACCAGCCACCGGCCGTGGGGCAACCGGCGTCGTCCACAGTACCGTCACAGATGATCGTGAACAGAATAGCAGCGAACAGATGACCCACCATCATGCCGACGCCACCGATCAGTAGGAGTTTGCGACGACCAGTAGTGTCCACCCAACGCATGGCCGGAACGGTACTGATCATATTGATACCAGATAGGAAGAAGGCTGAGTAGACACCGGCTTTCGTGATGTCCTTGAAAATGAGACCACCGTAGCTCATAATAGGGTTGATACCTGTAGCTTGCTGCAGCACCTGGAGGGCCATGGCAATAGCCACACGCTTGCGGATGGACGGCTCAAGCAACTCCATGAGTCCCTTGTCAGCGGCCAGTTCTTCTTCCACTTGGTCACCGATGGCCTGCAGCTCATGGCCTACATTATCCGTTTGACGGAGACGTTTGAGGATCTTTTCAGCCTCATCCTTGCCCTTGTGCAGATACGTCCAACGAGGACTCTCCGGCACGAAGAAGATGCCAATCATCACAACTAGAGGAGCAGCCATGGCCACACCGTTGGTCGTACGCCAGCCACGGTCACGGTGCTCAACAATCACGTTAACGACGTTAGCTAGAAACAGTCCGATGACGATCGTCATCTGCATGAAGCCGGATAGAAGGCCGCGCAGCTCCTTAGGAGCCATCTCAGCGCCGAACAGCGGCAGCGAGAACGACGAGTTGCCCACACCGAAACCCTGGACCACACGTGCAGCGTACATGAGGTTGTGCTCCTGCGCTTTGTTGAAGCACACCCACGACGTGCCGATGCAGAACAGCAGGCCGGCAGTGAAGATGGTCCAGCGGCGACCAATTTGTCGGCCACGATGCCGCCCACGAAGGCACCACCGAGGCAGCCCAGGTTGTACGCCATGTTGTACCACACCGTGAAGTCCGTCCATTCATGAGGTAGATTGGACGCGGACGCGATGCACTGGTCGTACGTAAAGTTGTGCCAGCCGACACAGTAGTCGTAGATGAAGGAATCCATGATGAGCACACCTGAGGTCACACCTTGGTCATAGCCGAAGAAGAGACCACCGAGAGCCGCAAAGACACATACGACGATGGCGTACGTGCGGTTGCCTTCGGTCGGGACGTTGTCGTCGACTTGGGTGCTCATACTCACTGGATAAAGGTCAAAGACTGTGATAAACTTGACTTGACTTGCTCAGTGCGAAGAAAGTTGGAGAATGAAGGATGAAGACTTGACTCGACGGCGACCAAACGCACAACTTGATCGCTAGTCTCCATAGGCAAACGGCCAAGCGGTTAAGCGTAGTGATTAATAGCGATTAGTATGATGTTGAAGTTAGTGAGAAGTTGAAGCTGCGTGGCCGTCTTTGCACCCGACCTTCACCTCTTCGGTTGACGTGCTGCAGCTCAACGTCAACGAATGCCCGCCGAGATGACCCGCGGTGGGCCTCACTTGATTTATTTCCCCTAGCATGGGGATGTGTGACTACAACAGGATCGGATATATCGCCCAAGCCGTTGTCATTTGTTTGACCAGATTTCGCATAGTCACGCCAATTCAAGCAGATCATCGGAAACATGCCATGAATTACCACCGCGGTAAGGCCCAATTGATATGGATGGACACTAGGCGGCTCGCGTATTCGGACGCTTGAGAGAGAGAGCATGGTCGACAATACATGTAAAGCATAAAAAGCCGAAGGAATCCGCGCCAGCATTCATCGTACAGAACGATATCTTCGTTTGCTGAAGTTATGTACGGTATGATGTGCATCTCAGAGGTGATGATGGACAATGTAGCTTGAAACGGACACTCTTCGGGAGTCGATAAGGAGTCAACAGGTACAGCACTAGTCCGCACAAACCAACACGTAAAACTGCGGACGTCTCTAGTAGCGTCAGCGAGACCATTGATCTCTAGACAATGTCAACGACAGCACCATGCAGTGCCGTAACTCGGTCATTTAGAGCTCACGCTGCCTGGTTGAACCTTAGTGTGCGTTGAGAGCTGTTGCACTCGCACTGAGTCGGATCCACTTGATTTATTTGCGCAGAGCAGCCCCGCTCAGCAAACGGCTGTACTACAGCGACTCGCTGTCAAGGATTTTTTCAACCGTTGCCGACACTTATTCCAGACAACAGTGGCACGTCTATTGCTGCTGCTTGCCAAGCTTCAACCAGTCAGTTGTTTCCATTAGCACCGCCTGCACCTCGAAGATATCGCGCACCGCACTGTATCGACTCGATACGCCTTAGATAGATACTATCGAGTCAATACGTAGGCTATCCATAACTTGCTGGTGCAATGCGGTACACGCACCAGATTAATCCATTTAGTCTCGTGGTAATGCGTGCATATTCGATCATGCGGTAATGCAATTCGGCGGCCTCTTTGACGACATATATTCCAGGATGAAATTCCCAGCGCCGCTGAGACGTCGAAGTCGGTCTTGTTGAACTTGACAGGTCGACTGTACTCTGCAGATATGGGTCCCGCGTCTAAAGAGTAGTCATCGCTAAAGAGTGATATAATTGAGACTTGCATTTCCGATTACAGCACCGACCGACCTCGTGACGAGCGTTGTTCGTGCACCATCAACCCGAACGGATGAAGTGATGTTCCGTGTTGGCATAAATCAAGTGAGTAGCAGTTGCCGACGGTGCGACTGCATAAAACTTTGCAGCGCGACTTTGCTTCGACTAGGCCGGGGCTCAGCAGTCATTCAGCAGAAACTGTTGCCACCCACAACAGCCAAGTCTATCATAGGCATCGTACGTCTAGCTGAACAATGATATCCTTGCAAGATTCAGTCTGCCATAAGGCCTTATGCCTTCTGTTAAAACCTTACCGAAGGCAGTAACCAATACCTACAAAGCGCGCGAAGATGAAAATGGAGACGATCGAAATGGGATTGACCGTATTCATGTCGTGTGGGAACCGCCGGACAAGAAAGTCAGTGGATATTGTACCAATCTACTTACTGTTGTATTGTCAACTTTAAGGGTAATTCCCCATCGATAGACCTTCGCTACCGCTAAATTTCAGACCTGGCTTCATGTTGGTCTCCGATGCTTATGCACAAAAGTCAATGTCATTAGCTCCGATCGATGGTTTGGGTCCACGTCGAAGCGCTATTTCAATTCCTGCTGCCATCAAGATCCCGCCAAAACACCATGAAAGCACAGGCACCGACATGGTCCACACGTTGAACATTTGAGGATACAAGTATAGTCCACCGACGGCAGCCATGCGACTGGTTCCAAAGGCGTAGCCTACGCCACGACCTCTTCGGCCAGTCGTGTAGTGTTCAGGAGTGTACGCAAGGACACAGCTCCATGTGCCAGCAAGAAACACGGTTGTGAGAAATGTACTGATGGTCACCGTCGTTCGTGACCAAGGTATGTAACTCAATACAATGGAAACGATAGCAGCCAGCATTGTAAAACCCATGAGTGAGCGCCGTCGGCCGTAGCTGTTCAGTACCGATGCGGCTGTCAGGGACCCAAGCACCTGTGCTATGTTCAGCAGCCCGATGGTGGTCCAACTAGCGAACATGTTATAGCCATTAAGGCTGATTAGCGTAGGGACGTAGATCCCTAGGGTGTAAGATGACAGCGTGACGATAACCCACAGCGCCCAAAGCTCTAGTGTGGGGGTGATTTTCTTGAGGAAAGCGGTCTTGGGCGTTAAAACTGACGCCACATCTGAGTCAGAAACCAATGCTGCCTTCATCTCATTGAGCGATTGGATATCGTCGCAAGGTAATTGAAACCCATGCGAGCGCTCGATCTGCTCCACAATGGATAAAGCTTCATCATTGCGACCGACATGAGCTAGCCATCTCGGAGATTCTGGGACTGTGAAACGCAATACTGCTGCGTAGACGGCAAATCCACAGGTCACAAGGTATGTTGTACGCCATTCCAATCGAGGTGCCACGGCAAAAGCGAGCACTAGTCCGATCAAGCCACCGACACCAGTGAAGGCCTCCAATAGCGCAATCATGCGGCCAGACGTTGCCTTTGGCGTTAATTCCTGGACGAGTACAGTCGTCGAGGTGATCTGACCACCAAGCCCAAGGCCAGTAACCACGTGACCAATAATTAGCATGTACTCAGTGTTCGCTCGAGCCGTAACAGCAAGACCTCCTAAGGACAACACCGTAGCAAATTGCAGCGCTAGGCGGCGTCCAAATGAGTCCGCGATGTGACCAAAGAGGGACCGCCCAACATCGCTCCCATAAGGACGCTGGCACCGATGATTTCGAGGACGGGGTCCCCATCCCGATATCGTTTGCCACGAGGACCCGAGTGAAGATTAAGAGAGCAACCTCGGAAGCTTGGATGGCCCAGCTTACCCCCGTGAGCAAGAGCAGTCGGACGTAAAACCATGAAAAATGGGGATTAAGCGCATCCAGTCGCTGACCCACACTTGGACTCGCCGGCGTAGGCGAGGAGGAAGGCATTCTCGTACTGGTGTGTGCTGTATCGGGCGTTTCGGCGTAGTGTTGGCGGGCTACTGCTGCTTTTCAGGATCGATTAACAATGGCTTTTGAGCGTCAGCGGGTGGCCCTGAGAATGCCGAAAATGTCGGTCGAGTGGGCGGTTCATGTCCGTTGATGCAAAGTGGACAGCGCTTACCTGCCCAGGGTAGATAAGCGTAGGATGAGTAGTAGGATCTCGTCTGATCGGTTTACGAGGTACCATACATGTCATTTCCTCACAAAATAATTATTCAGACTGTTTGCATCAACATGATGGTGACCGTCAATCCCAGTGATGTTGTGACAGATTTCACATCTCGGTGTAGGACACATTCTCTCCTCAGAAGGAGGCATTGGATTAATCGGAAATCATGCAGCTTCACCTGCTCAACAAAGGGACGAAGAAGGTTGTGTTGGCTTAACAGATTGCAAGATTTTCTCTGCGGTAAATATCCCTTCGGTGTTCGAGAATTTGAACGCAGACGGTAAACTCATAATATACCGCACTACCCCGACACCGTGCCCGTTGCCTACTGCTCATGTAAATCCTTAACACTTTGTGGCTCTGGTTCTCTCTCGACCTGAAGGAATTCCATATCTTCCTCCACTTTGTAGTGTAATGGAATTGTCTTGTGCTCGCCGAGGTTGTTCACAAGTAGGTGGCCTTCTTTACCCTCAACGCTCGATTCCAGGTCGGTATCGGAATCGTGAACGCTTGAAGCACCGAATTCATATCCTCTGATCACCGGATCAGAGCCGTAGGGCACTATAATACCGAGCACTGAAATGGTCAATAGTCCAGCAAAGACCCAAGTAATAACTTGCACTGACAAAAGCCACTTGTCGAACATGCGAGGGCACAGCAAGACACCACCAGATGCACCCAGACGGCTAAAGCCAAACGCGTACGCTACCCCACGAGCGCGAATGCCGGTCGTGTAAGTTTCAGGCGTGTTAGCAAGCACACAGCTCCAGCTGCCTGCTAGTAACGCAGACACGGTGCAAGTCCCCGCAATGACCACGAAGCGGTACCACGGCAAGTAGCTCAGCATTACCGAGACTGCACATACCATTGTAACGAAACATGCCAGCGATTCCTTCCGGCCATGCTTCTCCAGCGTGGATGCTGCTAGGATACAACCAAGCACTTTGGCTGCATGCAGTAAGGCAATCGTGCTCCATCTTTCGTACATGTTGAAGCCAGAGAGACTGATGAGCGTCGGGACGTACACCCCCAGAGCATACGACGACATCGCCAGAACAGTCCACAACGTCCACAACATCAGCGTATGTACCGGCTTGTCGAAAACGGATGATCTGGCATTCAATGCGAAAGAAGAAGACGCCACCTGAGTTACCGGTGTGACGGGCTCTTGTGTTTTCACGTTGTCATATAGAGACCTCTTTCCGTGCTCGCTCTCCAGTTTTCCCACCACTGCGAGAGCTTCTTCCACGCGACCGATACTCGCCAACCACCGAGGAGACTCGGGAATACCAAACCGAAGCACCCCGTGTACAGCACGCAGCTGCAGATAGCCAAGTAGGTGGTTCTCCACCCGAGTCGTGGTGCCAGGCCAAAGGCCAACATCACGCCCAATACGCCTCCGATGCCCGTGAAAGCCTCAAGCAGCGCCACCATACGACCACGCATGCCTCTGGGTGCCAACTCCTGCACTAGCACAGTAGCAGCCGGCAGCTCTCCGCCCAGTCCAACGCCTGCTATCACTCGCGCCACGATGATATGGTAGTCTTTCGTTGCTGCAGCCGACAGTGCGAGACCTGCAAGCGACAACGTCATAGCAAACAGCAGAGCCGACCGCCGTCCGCGAATGTCAGCGAAGTATCCGAAGAGCGGTCCACCCATCGCTGACCCTAGGAACGCGCCGACGCCCAGAGTTTCCAAGGCGTGTGTTCCCATGCCGACATTGTGTGCAACAAGCCGTCTTGTGAAGGTGAACAGGACAAGTTCTGCGGCGTGCACGGCCCAACTGGCGCCAGTGAGAAGCAGCAGACGGATGTAGAACCAGGAGAGGCGGTTGTCAAGCGCATCAAGGCGTTGATGGATATCAGCGGTGTTCATGGCGGTCGAAGACGATCGGCACACGGTAGTCTAAAGTGTGACTACTTCTGTCACTACGTTGAAGAATTTTGTAAAGTACTTTTAGCGACAAGTAGAGTTCAATAGTACCACAACCTTCGGAACAATTAGGCGTAAAGGTAGTTTTTTAAGTTGAAAAATAATAATAAGAGATCGATTTTGGTTAATTAATACAACTAATTGATTCGTTACTTCTAAAATACTGTTAAAAACAACCAGATAGTCAAATTCGAATCGTATTGGGGTAGTCGCAGCTTTTTTTCTCACCGTTGGACAGTGGAGTGATGCTCTGAGCAGATAGAAGGTCAATCCGTAGTCCTGCATTGTAGCAAATGGCTGAATCTCCGGATACGAGAAGCATCGGTGGCCTCAGGCGGTAACACATTCATCATCAAAATGATGACGAGGGATTCGCATCTTTTCTGGAACCTAGTTGGTTCTTAGAGGCCACCGCATGACCTCTAAATCTGCTGGATATTTGGCGTGTCTCGCCTGAATTGTGAGGTAAACATGACTTTGCTATGATTATGTAGGTTGCAGCACTCAGAACTTTGCTCTACCAGTGTTGTGCTGCTACCGATGGAACGGCATCGAGCGTGGCTGCGCGTACAGTTTAACTGACAGATCCGCTGGAAATTTCAGATTGAGACCCGTTATTGCATTTCGCATATCGGAAACTATGCAGGTCGCCGATTATGCGGTACGTTATCGCAATCACTGTTTTGACCAGCAAACTGCGTCCATTTTTGTCTGGATGTGTCCAACATCACCGTCTGTCCACTTCCATCTGGCAAAAGTTTATGAAGACATATTTCAGTTTGTAATCTACGTAATTAGGATCAATGATTGGCTAAACGATCTAGGAAGAGTCTCAGTTCCTAAGTTCCAGATGCATCATCAAAACCCAATTCGATTAAAGGCTCATTTCCAGAATTTCTTGCTACGACTGACGTCGCCACAAAATGAACTTGTCATTCGCATGGTTCACGACGCTTCTTGCCGCAATGAATTCGGTTTCGATTGCAGAGAGACCGCACATCCAAGCTCGAAACACTTCCGACGCCAATTCACTCGTGTTTAAGATTCTACAGTTGGCTGATCTACACATTACTGGCATTCCGACAGTTGGCTGTGGCAGCAGCGTGCCCAGCGGAATGGCCAGTAAAGATTGCTCGAATCGCTCACTTACGAGTTCATAGAGCAGCTATTGGATATGGAAGACCCAGACTTCATTGCGTTCACTGGGGACAATGTCCAAGTTTACGGACCCAGCACGCACCAAAGAGCGATTGACGCCGTGACAAGAGCAGCTGAAGAACGCAACATCCCATACGCCATGGTATTTGGCAATCACGACCAAGAAGGGGATTTTCCGAGAGAGAAAATCGTAGAAATGGTGTCGAAAAGACCCATTCGTACACTGTGACTGGACCGGAGACAGTGGACGGTGTTGGCAACTATATGCTGAATGTGACGGCACCAATTGCCGGCGTGTGGGGGACGAAGGTGACAGCGTCTTCCGCATGTACTTCTTAGATTCGGGTGCTGAAGCTCAGACGGAGAAGTACCCGTACGTGTTCTCCGAGTACGACTGGATCAAACCGAGTCAGATCGACTACTACCGGAAGCTCTCAGAGACCGGGCGACTAGAGAAGCACAGCAGTACGGGGTCGGTATTGCCTGCCGTCATGTTCTTCCACATCCCGTTGGTTGAGTTCGCGTATTCAGAAGATAGTAGATGCAACGGCGAGAAGAATGAGCGGGTACACGACCAAGGCATGAACTTGCGTCTGCTGTCGACTTTGACCGAGATGAATGAGGTCAAGGCGGCGTTCGTGGGCCACGACCACTTGAACGAGTACTGCTGCCTCGTGGATGGCGTGCAGCTGTGCTACGGAGGAGGCACTGGCTTCGGACGGGCCTACGGATCAGCAGATTTCCGCGTCGAGCACGCGTGATCGAGTGGACAGTAGACGGCAACGAGAACCACAACATTCGCAGCTGGAAGCGACACTATGACGACATTAACGTCATCCACAGCGAGGAGACCCTGTACTCCGAGTCGTAGTTGTCTGGCATGCAATGGTAATTATTTGAAGAACAAACACATCTTGGTTGAGAATCTGGGAGATTCACAGTCTCATCTTCGAACAGTCTTCATTTCGAAGGTCGCATTCAACTCATCAGCATGGAGGGTGCTGATATCCATCAACGCCTTGATGCGCTTGACAACCGCCTCTCCTGGTTCTACATCCGTCTGCTGCTTCTCACTGGCGCCAGTTGGGCCGTGCACGCCGCAGAACTTGTCCTGTTCACCTTCACAAGACGGCTTGTTGCACACAATGTCGGCATGGGAACACACGCCTTGGAAACTCTGGGCGTCGGCGCGTTCCTAGGGTCAGCGATGGGTGGACCGCTCTTCGGATACTTCGCTGACATTCGCGGACGGCGGTCGGCTCTGCTGTTTGCTATGACGTTGTCGCTTGCAGGTCTCGCACTGTCGGCTGCAGCAACGAAAGACTACCATATCATCGTGGCGCGAGTGATAGCAGGCGTTGGACTGGGCGGAGAGCTGCCGGCTGCTACTGTGCTAGTGCAGGAGTTGGCACCCAGAGGCATGCGTGGTCGTATGGTGGCGCTGCTTGAGGCTTTCACGGGCATCGGAGGCGTATTGGGCGTGATGTTGGCCTTTGGCCTGGCACCACGACTCGGGTGGAGAACCACCTACTTGGCTATCTGCAGCTGCGTGCTGTACACGGGGGTGCTTCGGTTTGGTATTCCCGAGTCTCCTCGGTGGTTGGCGAGTATCGGTCGCGTGGAAGAAGCTCTCGCAGTGGTGGGAAAACTGGAGAGCGAGCACGGAAAGAGGTCTCTATATGACAACGTGAAAACACAAGAGCCCGTCACACCGGTAACTCAGGTGGCGTCTTCTTCTTTCGCATTGAATGCCAGATCATCCGTTTTCGACAAGCCGGTACATACGCTGATGTTGTGGACGTTGTGGACTGTTCTGGCGATGTCGTCGTATGCTCTGGGGTGTACGTCCCGACGCTCATCAGTCTCTCTGGCTTCAACATGTACGAAAGATGGAGTACGATGAGTTGTCTAGGTATGGCGCAGGTCCTCGGGTGCGTGTTGACGTCAAGTGTGCTCGACAAATATGATCGAAAGATCTCTTTGGCGTGTTTCGTTACGCTTGCTGCGGTGGTTTCAGTGGTGCTAAGCCACGCGCCTTGGTATAACCCAATTGTTGTGATGTGTACATGCTCCGTGACGTCATTTCTTGTTGGAAGTTGGAGCTGTGTCCTCGTACACGCCACCGAGAGCTTTGCCACAGGGATTCGTGATCGTTGTGTGGGATATGCCTTCGGATTTAGCCGGTTGGGTGCCATCGGAGGTTCTTTGTTGTGTCCGCACATGTTCAACACGTGGGTGATGTCAGTGTCTGCGATAACCTGGGTTTTTGCCGGCCTGCTGATGGTAATTGCCGTTGGGATTGCCCTCTTCGATGAAAGTGGCACCCTAAATATTCGCGCTACAAAGTCCTATCGCTCGCTTGAACCAGAAAATGCCCCTCTTGTTTTGAATGAGATATCCAAAAGTCAACACGATACTACTCGTAATCCCAATCTTTAGATGGAGCTTTGTCATTGCGGTAAAGTAATACATGGTATCAGCATACTTGTAAAAAAAAATGAGGTAGCTTGTGTCCGATGTTATCCAATTTCTAGTTCAAACATTAATCATCTATCTCTTTTGGTGGTTCACGTAGCGGAGCGCCAGCAACGTCAGCACGCGAAACACGATGATGAAGGCAATAACGATGCCGCAATTCATCCAAATCTCGCTGTGCTTGATGAGGAACACGCTCTCCAGGTATTCCTTCACGTTCATCCCGTCCGGAAGCGTGGGAGGTGCACCAGACATTTGTTCACAGCCCTTCGCACTTCCGTCGCCGTTGCTGGGACAGTCGCCAAACATGATGGCCGCAAGAATTGCCAGGGTATACTTCTGTGGGATGATGTGGTACAGCCACTTGTAGCCGATCGGAATGGAGCTGGCCGGGGGATTGAAGCCCATGAACAGGAAACAAATCGAGTTGAGGAGCACACCGATGATGGCGGCGACTTCCACACTGGGCATCGCGTACGACAGGAACTGCCCGATGTACGCCTGTAGTAGCACAAGCAGCGATAGATTGAACCAGTAGTTGAAGAACTGAGCCGTGCCCGTGAAGCCTACCATCGGGTAGAACGGCACCATGAATAGCAATGTTCCCACAAACACGTAGGGGATTTCCGCCAGAGTCGAGCCGACAAAATACCATAGCGCGTTGTAAGTCTGTGCTGCTCTTTCACGGTAGAACGATGCTCGTTCCTCCGAGGCAATCGGCAAGACACTGTTGAAAGAGATCACTCCGATGAAAGTCGTCGTGAGAAACACCATACCCATACCCGAGTTGATACCAGTGTATGAACTGTACTCCGCTCCAATGAACACCAATCCGAAAAGCACGCCTAGGATCAGTGAAATGAAGAAACGAGTGAGATTGTACGACGGCGTCCGCCAGTACATATCAAAGAACCGCTTTACAAGGAATACGGCCTGGGTCAGCTCAGTGGCTGCACGCTTTCCACCGAACTCCAAAGCCGGGAGCAAAGGCGACGGACGAGACACGCCCTCACGATCAAGGTTGTCTTGCAGTTGTTGGAACTGTTGACTAGCCTTAAAATGTGCCACAAAATCGACCGTGTCCACGTTGGTGTTCCTAACACCAGCACCAATGACCTCCAGCATCCACGTCGCCGGATTGTAGCAGTCCTCGAGCTTCGCGACACCATCAATCGCTTCGAAATACTTGATTAACATGGACGATTTCTCTCCCAATTCACCAAAGAAAACAGTCTCACCACCGCGCTTCAGTAGCAATAAACTGTCGAATACCTGGAACACCCCTGACGAAGGCTGGTGGATTGTGCACACTACGGTGCGTCCAGTGTCCGCTACTTTGCGCACGCCGTCCATGATTAACTTCGCTGAACGAGCATCCAAGCCACTCGTAGGCTCATCCAAGAACAACACACTGGGCTGTGCCGCCAGCTCCACACCGATCGTCAGCCGCTTCATCTGCTCCACGGAGCTGCCACGAATGATCTGGTCAGCGATTGGGGCCAAATCAAGTACACCCAGGCACTCGGTCACGGAGTCGAACTTGCGGCTATCAGGGACATTTGCTCCTTGGCGAAGGAACGCACTAAACGTTAATGCCTCACGGAATGTAGAAGCCTCCGAGTGGATGTCCATCTGCTCACAGTAGCCTGTCGAACGGCGGATAGCAAGATCCATGGCTGGGTGGCCATTAAGCAAAATTTCTCCTTGAATCTTGCCTCCAGTCTTGCGTCCGGCGATCACATCCATTAGAGTTGTTTTGCCAGCTCCTGAGGATCCCATGAGTGCTGTCATAGTTCCAGGTAGAGCAAATCCGCTGATACCCTTCAGCAGATCAATGGTTTCCTTCGGTTGGGCAGGATCTGGGACTGTGTACACTAAATCTTTGAAAGCGATTGTAACAGGGACAAAGAGTTTCTCTCTCGGCGGAGTCACATCGATCACCCTTACAGCTTGTTTTGAACCTCGAGGAGTTTGGAGAAGCGTGTAATCATCAGCAGGGGATTCTTCGACGGCGTCACCCTCGTGGTCCAGCACAACATTTTCAGGACTTTCATATCGCCGGTACTCAAGCGCAAAGTATGACAAGGTCATGAACAACACATACGATAACAGCATGAACGCCAATCCATACCACACCCAGAACTTTTCCGTCGGCACATCAAACACACTCAGCGAATACTCGCCCATTTTCATGCCGTATAGTTCGCAGTAGTCGACGTCGTCGTAGACGCATGTCTCAAATCGAGAATCCCGATACTGGTTAACCGCAAGCGCTCGTACGCACCAAGCGATAGGATTGATCCAGTAGATCCAGATAAAATAGTCGGGGATTTGGCCCTTCGTGACGACGAAGCCGGCAAATAAAATGTAGAAGAGAACCGAAACCATTGACATCGGCTTCGCGACGTGAAGATCAGGCGCAATGGATGCCAGAAAGAAAAACCATGCAGCAAACGCCAGGTTTGTCACGAACATAATCAGCTCGAAAACAAGGTAGCCTTCCACCGTCGGCACAAAGCCGCACATCCAGTATAGCATCGTGCCGAACAGGACGCTTTCCATGAATGCTAGTGGCAGCTGACTCACTGAACTTGACAGCACATACGAGGCCGTTCGGAAAAAATTGGCCCCTCGTTGTTTGTAGAAAACGTCGCGAGCTGCCATAAATGTCGGAATTTGCGAAGCTTGACCTAGAGAGAGGAACAGTACCGCTGAGAAAATAATGCCCACTACTAGCTGCGCGTTCGTGACATCAAACTGGTAGAAAACACTCGAGTACATGAGGCCCATTACGATCACCATGATGGCTCGGCCTTTGAGAAACGCCCTGTTGCGCATCGTCACCTTCGACTGACGCTGCATGAGCGTGATGGTGCTGTCAATGAAGCCCTGGTGGAATTCAGGTAACGGATCCACATGCTTTTCCTTGTCATGGATCAGCACGGGCTCTACAGGAGCTTGTAGATCCTGTATCATTCGCTCGTAGATAGTTGACCGCACAAACATGTCTGCGAATTGGCTAGCACTACGTGGAACAGTTCCGCCTTGGCTCACCTCGTACTGCGACTGCTTGTCGGTGCCTAGATCAAGAAGGTAGTCAGCCACGTCGCGACGTGGAGGACACCGGAAGCCCAGGTTCTCGAAGTACTGCAACGCGTCCGCGCGAGGCCCATGGTACATGACGTGGCCTTCGTTCAGAATCACCACGTCGTCGAACAGTGCGAACACCTCAGGCGACGGCTGCAGTAGCGAAATCACCACTGTCTTGCGGAACTTCTTGGCGATGCTGCGTTGCGTCGTGATGATGTCGTACGTGGCGGCACTGTCCAGACCTGTGCTGATCTCATCCATCATCATCACGTATTTGTTGCCGAATGCCATCTCACCCGTGGTCACTCGCTTACGCTCGCCTCCGGACACACCACGCGTCATGGCGTCTCCCACGATGGTGTTCTGGCAGTTGTCGAGACCGAGCTGCTGGATGACGAGCTCGGGGTAGTGCTTGTACAATGCTCTCGCCGCCTCCAAAGCCGCTTCGTTTTCTTCAGGAGTTCCATTCACGAAGTGGCTTTCTGCACGCTTCGACAGTTCTCCACCGCAGCAAGTGTGCGCGAATTTGAGTGTCTCCTTAACTGTCAGTGTCGGGAAGTGCTTGTCGCGCTGTGTCACATACGACACAAATTGCGGCAAATTCTTTTGCACCTCACTGCTTTGAGCGCCGTTGTATGTCATCTCACCCTCCACCTTGATGTTCTTCTCGACTGGGAAGCGGCCGCTAAGAATCTTCATCAGCGATGACTTGCCCGATCCAGGTTGCCCAAGTATCAGAGTCACCGTTCCCGGCTTGAATACCCCGCTCACATTCTTGAGAATCTGCTTCTTAGCCATCCGTTTCTTGGTCTTGAGCTTCCCAAAACTCTTCTTGAGCTCATTAGCAATTGTAGGAAGCTCTGCTTTGCTCTCCTTGTCGTCACTAACAAGAATTTCGGCTGAAATAGACACGTCCTTGAACCTCACTTCCATCTGCGGGAGTGACTTGCCCAGAGCCGCTTCCACGCGGATAGCTAAATTCTCATGGAGTTCTCTCGGCCCCATGGTCATCATGGTCTGGGCATTGACATAGTCGATCTGAGGCTTCTCCTTGTCCGTTAGTGTCGTCATTTCCCTGTTGAACTGATACCGGTAGCGAGTATTAAGGCCTGAACCTGAAGCTTACAGAGTCACGAGGGAATTAATGAAGTGACATGCTCTCGGCATTCAGAACCTTTGGTGGGCGAGGGAGCGCGTGGTAATATGTCGCTCCCCATCCTATGCTGTGTCAGAGCAATTACTGCAGATTTGATGCGCGGAACTTGGTGCCGGTACAAATACAGACGGCACGCGGAACCACATGATCGTTGAGAGAGACGGTAGGAGGCACGTTACATCACGGCGGCATGACGGTACTAATGCTCGGCAACCTCTGCTCGTACTTAGTCGCATTCCATCATCACATTTGCGTTTGTCGTTGAGTATTCGCAAGCCTCGATACATGCATATACTCAACAAGCATTTCGCCGACGATCTCTTCGTAGTTTTACAGATTGACAATGTCCGTCATCAATTCCCCGACACTAATCAGCGCCAACCGACTTGTAGTTAACTGCTACCGAAGCCGAGTGTATCGTAGCAATGGTGCGGTTGAACCGCATCGGCAATTGAACCAAACTCATTGTTCAATTTGCGCCTTCACAGCGACAACTTCGACAGACTTTTCACCCGTTTTCCAACTTGCCACCCGCGACTTCTGAAGTCGACGAACTTGATTGACACCAAGTATGTTTGCAACGCAAGCGAACACCTCGGACGAACCCACAAGGCCTACGTTCGAATACGACGGTGGGAAAACATTAATGGCCCAAGGACCCCTCGAACTGCAACGGCTAAGGCCATGTTCAAGCACTACCCCGAGCTCATCATCCAGCAGCTCGGTCTCGACAACTGCCAGAACACCATCGTGGGAAACGCCATGACGGAAAAGGGCAACAATATTTAACGTTAACTAAAAAACGAAGAATTTCTAGTCAACCTTAAGAAACCCGTTTATACTGATGACTGAACATTGTGTTTTAGACAGATACCTAATCAAAGCCAGAAGGAGCAACGTTTGTCTTGACGATCAAGGGAACAACTAGTACGAAGCAAATCAATAAGTCAAAAGAAATGTACTACAGCACTAGCACTGACTTAAACGAATGCCAGTGCAGTCTACTAACGCTGAAGTGTTTACAACTCATCATCGTTTCCATACACGACGGTAGCGAGCATCTTACACCTGCGACTGCGGCGACTTGATCTCGACAAATGCAGGAGACTTGGGCGCCTTGCTCTTGTCGAACAAAGACTCGATGTCCTCGAGCATCATGCCCTTCGTCTCCGGGCAGAAGAAGTACACGAACACGCCACAGATGCAGCACAGACCCGCGAACAGGAAGAACACGCCGTTGATGTTCAGGTGCGGGAAGAGCTTCACCACCTCCGTCATGACGGCACCCATGGCCCAGTTGGCCGCCGTCGAGAGCGATACCGCCGGCGCGCGCACACTCAGCGGGAAGATCTCGGCCGGGTAGATCCAGCACACGGGACCCCACGAGATGGCGAAGTTGAAGACGAAGAAGGCTGAGCCCAAGCAAATGAACCAGCCACCGACCGTAGGGCAACCGGCATCGTCCACATTGCCGTCACAGATGATCGTGAACAGAATAGCAGCGAACAGGTGACCGACCACCATTCCGACGGCACCGATGAGCAGCAGCTGGCGACGACCAAATGTGTCCACCCAGCGCATGGCCGGGATGGTGCTCAGAAAGTTGACACCAGACAGGAAGAAGGCCGAGTAGATGCCAGCGTTCGTGATGTCCTTGAAGATGAGTGCGCCGTAGCTCATGATGGGGTTAATGCCCGTGGCTTGCTGCAGCACCTGAAGGAGCATGGCGATGGCCACACGCTTGAAGATAGACGGCTCCAGTAGCTCTGACAGACCCTTCTTGGCAGCCAGCTCCTCGGCCACCTGGTCGCCGATCACTTCCAACTCGTGACCCACGTTGTCGGTCTGGCGGAGACGCTTGAGGATCTTCTCGGCCTCGTCCTTGCCCTTGTGCAGGTACGTCCAACGAGGACTCTCCGGCACGAAGAAGATGCCGAGCATGACGACGATCGGGGCGGCCATGGCTACACCGTTAGTCGTACGCCAGCCACGGTCACGGTGTTCAACGATGATGTTCACCACGTTGGCCAGGAAGAGACCCGTCACGACCGTCATCTGCATGAAGCCGGACAGCAGACCGCGCAGCTCCTTAGGAGCCATCTCAGCGCCGAAAAGCGGCAGCGAGAACGACGAGTTGCCCACACCGAAGCCCTGAATCACACGCGCCACGTACATGAGGTTGTGCTCCTGCGCTTTGTTGAAGCACACCCACGACGTGCCGATGCAGAACAGCAGGCCGGCAGTGAAGATGGTCCAGCGGCGACCCAATTTGTCGGCCACGATGCCGCCCACGAAGGCACCACCGAGGCAGCCCAGGTTGTACGCCATGTTGTACCACACCGTGAAGTCCGTCCACTCCGCCGGTAGGTCCGACGTGGACGCGGTGCACTGTTTGTACGTGAAGTTGTGCCAGCCGACGCAGTAGTCGTCGATGAAGGAATCCATGATGAGCACACCCGAGGTCACGCCTTGGTCATAGCCGAAGAAGAGACCACCGAGGGCCGCAAAGACACATACGACGATGGCGTACGTGCGCGTACCCTCTGTCGGGATATCATCGTCGTTGTTGTGAACGTTGACCACGACTCCGGCAGCCATTGCGATGAGAAAGCACTGCGGCGGGGAACAGTCGGTTGTGTGGTAGGAAGTAAATCGCACAATGAGCTTGAGTTGTGGAGGGAGTCTTGACGTGGCTGGCTCAGCACGTATCGAAAGCCAACAGGCGGTGCGGTATCTCCGCAGACTAAAGTCATGAAGTCTGAGAGGGGTCGACTCGACGACTGGTTTTGTGTGAATTACTGCCAGTTGAAGCTGGGCGGTTGAAGTTGGCAGCGACTTGAGATCGCCGGGACGTTAAACTGTCCTGCTTTGCGCACTGAGGGCGTCTCTGTCCGCAACGAGTCAATCAGCGTGTCCTGCCACTTGATTTATTTGATGGCCAAGACAGCAGGCGTGACACTTGTGCGTGGCGGTTGTTTTTTCTAAAGATGTGTGGCTATTTGTCCTGCAATTTTGCACGATTCTGAAGTTTCTGCTTCGGGTTTTGAAGAAACACATGCAAACAGCATTATGCAAATTAGTTTACGAAAAGTGTACTGTAAAAATGCGGTGCGCTTGTGTTGGAGAGGGTGTGT
Source organism: Phytophthora kernoviae (assembly GCA_008080845.1). Lineage (NCBI taxonomy): Eukaryota > Oomycota > Peronosporomycetes > Peronosporales > Peronosporaceae > Phytophthora > Phytophthora kernoviae. The sequence goes on along the minus strand of VKKV01000128.1, from coordinate 10,188 downwards.
GCATGGAGAGATTAATTTGTACCATAGAGGTATGTACCATGAAATTGCTGTCTGCATTGTGTATTATAGACAGCAATTCCATGATTAAATGGCCTTGCCCTTTAGATACACTTTAGTGTACCACTGTTTTTGTTCGGAGTAGAGACCGAAACGTCATAGTACCGCGCAAATGGTCAACTTTACAGAAGATTTGCATGACATGACAGACACCGAGCCTCAATCAGAAGCAAGAAAGCATCCTATGCCGAAACTTCAGCTGTGGCGGGCATTATTATAGAGTCAGGTACTCTACCTGAACTTGATTTATTGACACGCAGACAGTTCAAACTCCTCGGTCCTGATGTTGAGTGGACTGGTTGCAGCACTGTCTTGAGCTCTGCACTGAAATTAGTTTCGTCTCTAGTTGAGAGTATCAGCTCGAGACTCTCGATGCTTATTTCTTTATACGTTGGCGGTCTTTTATCCCGCTTAAAGTTCATGTAGTGTACCAGCCTTGCGACCGCCCTATGCGCGCCAGTGCAAACACATCCGACTAAAAATCACGCACTTGTACATGCCTGTTTCTGCGCATGGTTAGTGCCACACATTTTTGATGCACGTTAGTTGTGGCTCTCTCAAGTCTTCAGTATGGAACCAAAACTTCAGACTTACACGATCACCCATCTTGGGATGATATACGGTATGTACGTGGCCGCAAGTTCTTGATAGCAATGTACGAAAACAAGCATCGATGTTTGCTCTCCAGCAGCCGAAACGTAGCGCCAATTTACTACATATAGTAAGAGTCCTCTCAATATGAACGCCACACTACTTGATCATGATCGGAAGCGCTTCGATTGGTAAACTTTCCAGCGCCAGGTGGTAAAGATAGCGAAATAAATCAAGTGGCAGGACACGCTGATTGACTCGTTGCGGACAGAGACGCCCTCAGTGCGCAAAGCAGGACAGTTTAACGTCCCGGCGATCTCAAGTCGCTGCCAACTTCAACCGCCCAGCTTCAACTGGCAGTAATTCACACAAAACCAGTCGTCGAGTCGACCCCTCTCAGACTTCATGACTTTAGTCTGCGGAGATACCGCACCGCCTGTTGGCTTTCGATACGTGCTGAGCCAGCCACGTCAAGACTCCCTCCACAACTCAAGCTCATTGTGCGATTTACTTCCTACCACACAACCGACTGTTCCCCGCCGCAGTGCTTTCTCATCGCAATGGCTGCCGGAGTCGTGGTCAACGTTCACAACAACGACGATGATATCCCGACAGAGGGTACGCGCACGTACGCCATCGTCGTATGTGTCTTTGCGGCCCTCGGTGGTCTCTTCTTCGGCTATGACCAAGGCGTGACCTCGGGTGTGCTCATCATGGATTCCTTCATCGACGACTACTGCGTCGGCTGGCACAACTTCACGTACAAACAGTGCACCGCGTCCACGTCGGACCTACCGGCGGAGTGGACGGACTTCACGGTGTGGTACAACATGGCGTACAACCTGGGCTGCCTCGGTGGTGCCTTCGTGGGCGGCATCGTGGCCGACAAATTGGGTCGCCGCTGGACCATCTTCACTGCCGGCCTGCTGTTCTGCATCGGCACGTCGTGGGTGTGCTTCAACAAAGCGCAGGAGCACAACCTCATGTACGTGGCGCGTGTGATTCAGGGCTTCGGTGTGGGCAACTCGTCGTTCTCGCTGCCGCTTTTCGGCGCTGAGATGGCTCCTAAGGAGCTGCGCGGTCTGCTGTCCGGCTTCATGCAGATGACGGTCGTGACGGGTCTCTTCCTGGCCAACGTGGTGAACATCATCGTTGAACACCGTGACCGTGGCTGGCGTACGACTAACGGTGTAGCCATGGCCGCCCCGATCGTCGTCATGCTCGGCATCTTCTTCGTGCCGGAGAGTCCTCGTTGGACGTACCTGCACAAGGGCAAGGACGAGGCCGAGAAGATCCTCAAGCGTCTCCGCCAGACCGACAACGTGGGTCACGAGTTGGAAGTGATCGGCGACCAGGTGGCCGAGGAGCTGGCTGCCAAGAAGGGTCTGTCAGAGCTACTGGAGCCGTCTATCTTCAAGCGTGTGGCCATCGCCATGCTCCTTCAGGTGCTGCAGCAGGCCACGGGCATTAACCCCATCATGAGCTACGGCGCACTCATCTTCAAGGACATCACGACGCTGGCATCTACTCGGCCTTCTTCCTGTCTGGCGTCAACTTTCTCAGTACCATCCCAGCCATGCGCTGGGTGGACACATTTGGTCGTCGCAGCTGCTGCTCATCGGTGCCGTCGGAATGGTGGTCGGCCACCTGTTGGCGGCCATCCTGTTTACGCCATCTGCGACGGCAACGTCGACAATGCTGGTTGTCCCAGAGTTGGTGGCTGGTTCATTTGTATCGGCACCGCTTCTTTGTCTTCAACTTCGCCATCTCGTGGGGTCCCGTGTGTTGGATCTATCCGGCCGAGATCTTCCCACTGAACGTCCGCGCGTCGGGTGTGGCGCTCTCCACGGCGGCCAATTGGGCCATGGGCGCCGTCATGACGGAGGTGGTGAAGCTCTTCCCACACCTCAACATCGACGGCGTCTTCTTCCTGTTTGCGGGTCTGTGTCTCATCTGTCTCGTGTTCGTCTACTTCTTCTGTCCGGAGACGAAGGGCATCATGCTCGAGGACATCGAAGGTCTGTTCGACAAGAGCAAGGCGACCAAGTCGCCTGGGTTCGTCGAGGTCAAGTCACCAGTGAACCAGGTTTAAGTAAGACTGGATTTGTGTACGTTTCTAATCAACTTTACCTTTATCTTATCTAATCACTACCCATTTACAAAATTAGTTTACGACAATAATTGTGCCAACTGAAACATACTGTATTGTAGTAAGGTTTTGAGATTATTATTGTGGGGTCTCGACTTTACTTTAAAAAAGAAACACTAAACCAACAACGTGTTCGAGTCATTTGTAGTGTGGAACATTGTTTCTTGATTTGTCGGCTATGGTCTTCGTGCACCCAAGCATTTGCTAATGGAAGCGAATTGAAGGCAGCATCGCGAAGCGTTATTTCTACATTGGAAAGTGCATACCGCCATTGTATGCCGTGCAACGTGGCGGCTACGGAATGACAAACATTTTCACGAAACGCAAGCAATACGACCGAGCGTGTCAGGTCTGGTCAGCTCTTTTGATCGACATTGCCAATTTATTTACCGACATTCGAAGGAATTTGGTGGAATTGACGGCGAAACAGTAGTCAATACCCTCTGACGTCTGGGATCTAATGTCACCACACCATTTACTCTATCGCCACCTGAGCGACGAATATGGATTCCACGTCTATAATCACAGTAGTTATCTACCTGGTTGAGTTTGCATAGCTAACGAGACGAGTAGTGCTTTCAAAGTTACATGCATTAATACAATGTAACTATCTGGGCATCAGGTATCGTATCACTTTAACAAGGCTGCCGTCGCAGTTAACAAAGCAATCGCCCTGTCGGAAAGAAGACCCAGTAAAATATAATGTATTGGGTGGATAGGTAGTCCAAAATCGAGCAGCACTATTCGTCTACTTCTTCTGATGGTTGACGAAACGCAAGGCGAGCAATCCCAGCACACGGTAGACCACAATGAATCCCAGGACGAAGGCAAAGTTCTCCCAGATCTCGCTGTGCTTCATCAAGAAGACGCTCTCCAAATACTCCTTCACTGTCAAGTTCTCAGCAAGCGACGGGGGTGCCCGTCATCACTTGGCACCCGACCTCCGAGCCATTTCCATCACTCGGACAATCGCCAAGCACGAGCGACGTAACGAGTGCGAGCGAATACTTGTGCGGTGTGATCTCGTACAACCACTTGTATCCAGACGGGATCGAGCCTCCGGGAGGGTTGAAGCCGTTGAACAGGAAGAAGATCGTCTGCAGAAGCACGCCGAAGATCGTCGCCACCTCCACAGTCGGCAGCAAATACGCCATGAGCTGGCCAAAGTACGCTTGCCACAGCACGTGCAGCGACAGGTGGACCCAGTAGGCGAAGAAGGTAGTCGCACCCGTGAAACCGACCATCCAGTAGAATGGCAGCATGAACACCATCGTGCTGAAGAAGACGTACGGGATCTCCACCACCGTCGATGCGACAAAGTACCACAGCGCGTTGTACGTCTGCGATGCACGCTCACGGTAGAATGCCAGTCGATCCTCCGACGCGATCGGGACCACGCCAGTGAACGAGATAAAGCCGATGAAGCCCGTCGTACAGAACAGCATGCCCATTCCCGAGTTGATGCCAGCGTACGAGGTGTACTCTGCGTTGACGTACGTGATGCCGAACAGCAGTCCGAGAACCAGCGAGATACTGAAGCGAGTCAAGTTGTACGACGCCGTCCGCCAGTACATGTTGAAAAATCGCTTCATCAAAAATTTCGCCTGGGTCATCTCTGTCGCAGCACGCTTGTCATCGAACTTCAGTGCAGGCAAAGACGGTGACGGATAGGATACACCCTCGCGGTCCAAATTGGATTGTATGTGCTCGAAGTGTGCGCTCGACTTGAAAACCTGCACGAAGTCCGTCTTATCGCCGTTGCTGTTACCCACACCGGCACCGATCACCTCCAGCATCCACGTCGCAGGGTTGTAGTTGTCTTCCAGCTTCGTGACGCCGTCGATAGACTCAAAGTACGCGATCATCTCACTCGCGTTCTTGCCCAGCTCACCCACAAACACCGTCTCACCGCCGCGCTTCAGCAGCAGCAGACTGTCGAACACACGGAACACCTCCGACGACGGCTGGTGGATCGTGCACACCACGGTGCGTCCAGTGTCTGCCACCTTGCGCACGCCGTCCATGATGAGCTTGGCGGAGCGCGCATCCAGACCACTCGTAGGTTCATCCAAGAACAGCACGCCAGGCTGCGCCGCCAACTCCACACCGATCGTCAGCCGCTTCATCTGCTCCACGGAGCTGCCGCGGATGATCTGGTCCGCGATCGGGTTCAGGTCCAACAGTTCCAGACACTCATCCACCGAGTCGTATTTAAGGCTGTCAGGCACATTGGAGCCTTGACGCAGGAATGCGCTGAATGTCAGTGCCTCACGGATCGTCGACGACTCCGAGTGGATGTCCATCTGCTCGCAGTAGCCTGTAGAGCGGCGAATGGCTAGGTCCGTGGCAGGGTGGCCATTCAGCAGGATCTCTCCTTGGATCTTGCCTCCCGTCTTGCGTCCAGCGATCACATCCATCAGTGTCGTCTTGCCTGCGCCCGAAGAACCCATCAGTGCCGTGATAGTACCAGGCAGTGCGTAGCCGCTGATGCCCTTGAGCAGGTCGATGGTGTCCTTCGGGTTGACTGGGTCCGGTACGGAGTACCACAGATCCTTGAACGCTACCGTAACTGGGATAAAGTGCTTATCGCTGACAGGTGCTACTGAAAGCACCGCCTCGCCTCCGGTAAGTGAGTTGCGGGGGTCTTCACCAAGTTGTAGTCGTCCGTGACGCCATCCTTGCTCTCTGTATCCAGCACTACGTTCGAAGGGCTCTCGAACCGATGGTATTCAAGTGTGATGTACGAAAGGAACATGAAGAAGACGTACGCGACCGCCATGAAGATCATACCATACCAAAGCCAGAACTTCTCCGTCGGCACCTCGAAGGTGGTCAGCGAGTACTCGCCCATCGTCATGCCGTAGTTGGCACAGTAATCGATACTGTTGTACACACATGTGTCGAAACTCGAGTCCGTGTACTGGTTCACGGCGAGTGCGCGAATTCCCCACGCCATCGGGTTGATCCAATAAATCCAGATCAGGTAGTCCGGAATTTGATCCTTCGTGATCACAAAGCCGGCGAAGAGCACGAAGAAGAGGATGGAGACCATCGAGATCGGGTTGGCGACATTCAAGTCAGGGGAAATAGATGACAAGAAGAAGAACCACGCTGCGAAAGTCAGGTTCGTCAAGAACAGCATCAACTCGAACAGGAGGAAGGACTCGAACGTCGAGACGTAGCCGCACATCCAGTACACGATCGAGCCGAACACGATACTTTCAGCCAGTCCCAGCGGGATTTGACTCACCGAGTTGGAGAGTACATACGACGCTGTCCGGAAGAAGTTGGCTCGGCGTTGCTTGTAGAATACCTCCCTCGCCGCCATGAAGATGGGGATCTGTGCTTGTTGGCCCAGCGACACAAACATGACTGCGTTGAAGATGATGCCCATGACGAGCTGAGCGTTCGTCTCGTCGAATTGATAGAATGTACTCGAGTAGAGCAGTCCCATCAAGATCACCATCACAGAGCGGCCGACAAGAAACGCTGTATCACGCATCGTGAGCGTCATCTGGCGCCGAACTACTCCCTTCGTGCTATCCCAGAAGTTTTGGTGGAACTCGGGGATCGGATCGATGTGCTTGGCTTTGTCTTCGATCAAATTCGGGTGGACAGGGCCTTGCAGCTCTTGCATCGTTTGCTTGTACACACTTGAGCGCGTGAATACGTCCGCATACTGGCTTGCCGACTGCGGGATGCTACTTTGTGGGATCGAGCTCACCTCGTACTGTGACTGCTTGTCGGTGCCGAGGTCCAGTAGGAAGTCAGCCACGTCGCGACGTGGAGGACACCGGAAGCCCAGGTTCTCGAAGTACTGCAACGCGTCCGCGCGAGGCCCATGGTACATGACGTGGCCTTCGTTCAGAATCACCACGTCGTCGAACAGTGCGAACACCTCAGGCGACGGCTGCAGTAGCGAAATCACCACTGTCTTGCGGAACTTCTTGGCGATGCTGCGTTGCGTCGTGATGATGTCGTACGTGGCGGCACTGTCCAGACCTGTGCTGATCTCATCCATCATCATCACATATTTGTTGCCAAACTCCATCTCACCCGTGGTCACTCGCTTACGCTCGCCTCCGGACACACCACGCGTCATGGCGTCTCCCACGACGGTGTTCTGGCAGTTGTCGAGACCGAGCTGCTGGATGACGATGTCCGGGTAGTGCTTGTACATGGCCTGAGCCGCTTCCAGCGCCGCCTTGTTCTCCTCCGGTGTACCGACTGTGAAATGTTGGGCGTCGCGCTCGGAGAAGCCACCGCCACAACAGGCGTGCGCGAACTCGAGAGTCTCCTTGACTGTGAGGGCTGGGTAGTGCTTGTCTCGCTGCGTCACGTAGGACACGAACTGTGGCAGACGGTTGCGCACGCCCGAGGCCGGTGAGCCGTTGTACGTGACTTCTCCCTCTAGGGAGACGTTCTTTCCTCTGGGAAGCGGCCACTCAACAGCTTCATAAGCGACGACTTGCCCGACCCAGGCTGTCCCAGCACGAGTGTGATGGTTCCTGGCTTGAAAACGCCGCTGACATTCTTGAGGATCTGCTTTTTGACCGTATGCTTCTTGGCAGTCAGGCCCCGAATGCTCTTCATAGCCTCGTTGGCGAGTGTCGGGAGCTCTGCCTTGACGTCCGTATCGTTCTTGACGACGATGTCGGCGGAGATGGAGATACCCTGAAACGGACTTCCATCTGCGGGAGGGCCTTGCCCAGCGCCTTCTCCATACGAGAAGCAACGTGGTCGTGCAGCTCCAGAGGACCTCGAGCCATGAGCGTCTTGCCATTCTCGTACTCGATCGTAGCCCGCATGGGCTCGTCGTGCTCGGTCATACTACCGTTTACTTAACGCCTTTGCCTCCTCTTTTGTTCTTAACAAGATCGAGTGGGAAACGCTGTCCGTTCGATGTTGTCACTGCCAAAGGCGCAATTTGAAAAATGAGGAGCATTATGGCCGACATTGTGTTGGATTAGAGGACGTTGGTCTCTCCTCTTGAAAAACGGCAGTACTTTCCTCATCGAATCCCAATCGTAAGTTTGCAGGTTTGGCGCAGAGACCTGGCGGCGTTTCGGATGACGGCAAGTGTCAGCAGGGATAAACACTCTGGATACGACTTCTTTTTTGTAATTCAATACAAAATATTAGAACCTGCAGGTCTATTGCTATATAAAGACTTATTGAATGGTTAACACACTTACTTACAAATACGATATGCATAGCAGAAACAGTAATGTAGAGAGAGATGATGTGGTCCGCCTTCAACAAGAGATTGCTTGATTGTGTTTGGCGCAGCCGGGACAGCCCCTAGCAGAACATACTTTATCCAAGTCAAACGGATGGCGATAGGGCTGTGGAATCTGAAGTAGTCGGTGGTACAGCCACTCGCACAATCCCGCCATCGATTATGGGACTCCTCTTAAGTACGACAGCCGCCAATATTCGATCCATAATATCAGCGGAAACATGACCGCTCGGGCGAATCACGGCATGTCGCTGCTATCTGGATAGCAGAAAAGGATTTAATTCGACCATCGCAACGAGCTTGTCGGTACAGTAAAAATGTGATACGTACTACACGGTTTATGATACTGTACCAAGTACTGGAAGCTACATGGGGTTTAGCGCGCCGATGCACGGTCTCCGTCCAGTACATGCATTTTGCTTCACGTGATTGAAAACAGCAGATGAAGACCGTTAAAACCCTTCTCGGAAGTCGCTGACTGGCAAATCTCAGGGGTGTATCTTCAGACTGATGACGGGTATGATTTGGCCGTAAACCTGCACGACAATCACTCACTGACTCGTATTCATCAATGCGTCGAGGGAAAGCACGTACCGTAAGAGTGAACTCAAGCGGTCGTTTTGTGGACCCAAAACTACGGAGTACGGCGAGACGATAATGGCTTTCCACGTAGCAGGATCTGTTTTATAGCTCTGCACAAATTTGTAAAGAATGTTTATATATGAGTTAACAATTGGTTTACCTGCTTGAGCCCCTCCCCGTTAAGCGCGTGAATGAAACTATTGACCATACGACCGTGCTGATTCATACAATGGCAGTGATGCCGTGTCGTTTGCCAGCCGCTAAGCGGTGGCAGCAACGGCCGCTTGAGTTAACTCGTACGGTGTGACGACAGCGCCGCAAATCTAATCTCGTGCTGTAATGATGCTGCAAAGTACCGTAACGTACAGACAGACACGGGCGTTTAGAGTCCATTGTTCTGTTGAGGGCAACACCGTTTTGCTTCACACAATTGCACCGCGAAAGGTGCTAACACAGCACCAGCGAAAGATCTAGGCAAGGTGACCCAGTCTAATTCGTAAATATCTGACGTGGAATTGATCAACACCAGTGAGCGAGTGATTGTCGTGCAGGTTTACGGCCAAATCATACCCGTCATCAGTCTGAAGATACACCCCCTGAGATTTGCCAGTCAGCGACTTCCGAGAAGGGTTTTAACGGTCTTCATCTGCTGTTTTCAATCACGTGAAGCAAAATGCATGTACTGGACGGAGACCGTGCATCGGCGCGCTAAACCCCATGTAGCTTCCAGTACTTGGTACAGTATCATAAACCGTGTAGTAGACGTATCACATTTTTACTGTACCGACAAGCTCGTTGCGATGGTCGAATTAAATCCTTTTCTGCTATCCAGATAGCAGCGACATGCCGTGATTCGCCCGAGCGGTCATGTTTCCGCTGATATTATGGATCGAATATTGGCGGCTGTCGTACTTAAGAGGAGTCCCATAATCGATGGCGGGATTGTGCGAGTGGCTGTACCACCGACTACTTCAGATTCCACAGCCCTATCGCCATCCGTTTGACTTGGATAAAGTATGTTCTGCTAGGGCTGTCCCGGCTGCGCCAAACACAATCAAGCAATCTCTTGTTGAAGGCGGACCACATCATCTCTCTACATTACTGTTTCTGCTATGCATATCGTATTTGTAAGTAAGTGTGTTAACCATTCAATAAGTCTTTATATAGCAATAGACCTGCAGGTTCTAATATTTTGTATTGAATTACAAAAAAAGAAGTCGTATCCAGAGTGTTTATCCCTGCTGACACTTGCCGTCATCCGAAACGCCGCCAGGTCTCTGCGCCAAACCTGCAAACTTACGATTGGGATTCGATGAGGAAAGTACTGCCGTTTTTCAAGAGGAGAGACCAACGTCCTCTAATCCAACACAATGTCGGCCATAATGCTCCTCATTTTTCAAATTGCGCCTTTGGCAGTGACAACATCGAACGGACAGCGTTTCCCACCGATCTTGTTAAGAACAAAAGAGGAGGCAAAGGCGTTAAGTAAAAACAGTAGTATGACCGAGCACGACGAGCCCATGGGTTACGATCGAGTACGAGAATGGCAAGACGCTCATGGCTCGAGGTC